>VZSZ01006820.1:20749-39845 GCA_013398815.1 Ibidorhyncha struthersii | reverse complement strand
GGCACATCCCCAACCTTCGGCACCGGGAGAGCCACCGACTACCGGAGTCGGCCGCTTTGCCGGCGGGTGTTTGTCTCCTTGGTTGGAGCGAGGGGGTTGAGACGGAGATGTTTTTCTCTGAAACCTCTGTGCAGAGCCTGAGCGCGACAGGAAACCCAAATTCGCTGCTCATCAGACCCGCGGCAGCAGCCGCCTTCCGGCACCGGGGCCGGTGGGCGCGTGGCGGTGATGGTACCGGGCCCGGTTGGGCTTTCTCTGGCCAAACCCGTCCCCTCTTCTCTCCCGGCTTTTTCGGGGCAGCCGAACACCTCGGCATCGCTCGCGGGATGGGGGTTTGCTGTGGAACCACCAAAAGGTCCTTGGGGGGGTGGGGGGGGAGGGTTGCTGAGCCCCCTGTGCCGATGCTCGCTGTGGCTGTGCCCGTGGGAGCTGGATTGCATCCGTGGGAGGATGTAGCTTGCCGGAGGGTTTGGGGGATACAGCGGGATGTTCTGGGACACACACAAAGGGTTTTGGGATACGGTGGGATGCTCTGGGACCCACACATTGGGTAGCACAGCCACAGCGGGGATAGAAGGCTTTGGGATAGAGCGGGATGGTCCAAGACCCACACAGGGGGTTTTGGGATACAGCAGGATGCTCTTGGACCCACACGTTGGGTGGTGCGGCCACAGCGGGGACAAGAAGGTTTTGGGATACAGCAGGATGTTCTGGAATGCACATGGAGGGTTTTGGGATACAGCGGGATGCTCTGGAACGCACACAGAGGGTTTTGGGATACAGTGGGATGCTCTGGGACCCACACCTTGAGTGGCACAGCCACACCAGGGACAGAAGGCTTTAGGATAGAGTGGGATGCTCCAGGACCCACACAGAGGGTTTGGGGATACCATGGGATGTCATGGGACCCATGGAGAGGGTTTTGGGATACAGTGGGATGCTCCAGGACCCACACAGAAGGTGGCATGGCCACAGTGGGGGCAGAAGGTTTTGGGATACAGCAGGATGCTCTAGGACCCATGCAGAGAGTTTTGGGATACAGTGGGATGCTCCGGGACCCACGCAGAGGGTTTCAGGATACAGTGGGGTGCTCTGGGACCCACACATTGGGTGGCACAGCCACAGCGGGGACAGGAGATTTTGGGATACAGTGGGATGCTCTGGGACCCACACAGAGGCTTTTGGGATACAATGGGATGCTCCGGGACCCACACAGAGGGGTTTGGGGTACAGTGGGATGGATACAAAGGCCACACCAGGGCCACCATCAGCCTCATGCACGGGGTGGCCACATATCCCTCTCCTTCCTGGCTCTGGTGACAGTGAGGTCCCAATGTCTGTCCCCAGCGTTTGGCGTGGCAGCACCGAGCCCTCGGGGAGGGATGCGACGGGTCCAAGCTTCCCCCTCGCCGAAAACTGCGGGGCTGCTCCTTTTGTACCCCACGAGCCCCCGCGAACCCTCTTCCCCTCCCTCGCCCAGGCGCAGAACAAGGTGACGGGGGCGTTGGCGGCCGCCAAAGTGATCGACACCCCGAGCGAGGAGGAGCTGGAGGATTACGTGGTGGAGATCGAGATCTTGGCTTGCTGCGACCACCCCAACATCACCAAACTACTGGATGCGCTCTACTGGAACGGGCAGCTCTGGGTGAGCTGCGGAGGGTGCCAGTCCCCCCGGGTGTGAACTGGGGTCCCACCGGCATCTTGGGACTGGGGGGTGCGGTCTGGAGGGGACACGTTTTCAGACCGGTGGTGGGAAACCTCTCCCTGCAGATCCTGGTGGAGTTTTGTCCCGGAGGGGCCGTGGATGCAGCAATTTTGGGTAAATAAATGTCTTTTTCCAGCTGGTGCACGGCCAGTCGGAGCGTTTGGGATGGGATTGCCAAATTTCACGGCGCGGGAGGGAGTCCTGGGCTTGTGCAGCATCTCCAGGAGGGAGGATGGGTTGGGGTGCATCTTCCTCCGCGTCCCGTCCCCTCCCCCCGCCGAGTTTGCTGGGGATGCTGGGCAGGAAGCGTCGTTAGCAGCGGGCGTGCGTTTGCGCTAATGGCAGAGCTGGAGAAAGGGTTGACGGAGGAGCAGATCCGAGCGGCTTGCAAGCAGCTGCTGCTGGCGCTGCAGTACCTGCACGGCTGCAAGATCATCCACAGGGACGTGAAGGCCGGCAACGTCCTGCTCACCCTCGACGGGGATGTCAAACTGGGTGAGTCCCGGGGGGAATCGGGCCCCCGTGGGGCGGAGGGAGGCCGGGAGGGGGGCCCCGAGAATGCTTTGCCCCAAGGATCCTCGCTAACCGCCGCTTTCTGCTCTGCAGCCGATTTTGGCGTCTCGGCCAAAAACTCCAGCACTGTCCAGCGCCGGGTGTCATTCATCGGCACCCCGTACTGGTAGGTGTGGGGCAGAAATCCCTGGGGATGGTGGGATTTGAGAGCACAGGAAGGTGGGATGGGGGAGGCCAGGTGTCCTGCTCCTCCTGCGGATGCTCACAACCCGTTCCTCGACACCAGGAGCATCTCAGGAAACCAGATCTTTCCTCTTCCAGCCAACACCAGCTCCAGGGTGGGCTCCTCAGTAGCAGGAGACTCTGTATGGAGAGGACATGTGGGGTCCTGGTGGGTGCGGACCCTCCTGGGATAGCGTTGGAAGAGTTGGGGTCAAATCTCACCTCTTCTGCCTGTAGGGTTATCTCCAGAGGGGATGGCACCTGGGTTTGGTTTCAGGGGGGAGATACCAACCCCCGGCCCGGGGCAGGCTGGACCTCTTCCCCTCTGTCCCATGCACAGGATGGCCCCGGAGGTGGTGCAGTGTGAGACGTCCAAGGAGAGCCCCTATGGCTACAAGGCTGACATCTGGTCGCTGGGCATCACGTTGATCGAGATGGCCGAGATGGAGCCCCCCTACCATGAGCTGAACCCTCTCCGAGTGCTGCTGAAGATCGCCAAGTCCCAACCGCCCACTTTGCGTCACCCCAAGAGGTGGTGAGTCCCTGTGTGGAGAAGTCATTCCAGCGCCGGCGGTGGTGGGAGAAGCTGTCCCATGGGGCAGCTCCTGCTCAAAGCCATGTCTGGGCAGCTGGGGTGGGCTCTTGGACCATAAGTGATGCTGGTCGTGATTCATCCGAGCCCAGCTCCAGAGGTGGCACCACGGGTTTCCCATCACACCACCTTTGCCCACAGAAGGTGACACCGGTGGGCAGCACCGGGGTGAGGACCTCCTGCCAAGGTGCTAGCAGGCGCTTGGGTGTCCCTAGCATCAACCCAAGGTCTGGGGGGTCCACAGTGGGAGTGACAAGGAGCTTCTGGCCCCATGCTCACAGGGACCATCCCACAGGTCTGAAGACTTCAAGGACTTCCTGAGGAAATCCTTGGAGAAGAGCCCCGAGGCACGGTGGTCAGCCAGCCAGCTCCTGCAGGTGGGTAGCACCCATTGCCGCCTGCCCAGGGTGGTGGGACCCCATCCCTGGTGCTGGCCTCGCTCACCTCCCTCGCTCCCACCCAGCACCCTTTCGTGGCGGGCATCTCTGACAAGCGGCCACTCCGGGAGCTGGTGGCTGAAGCCCGGGCTGATGTGCTGGAGGAAGAGGATGAGGAGGAAGGTCCGGTCCCTTTGGTGCGTGAGTAGCAGCCAGCTGGGGGGTGAAGATCCCTCCAGACCTTTCCACGAGCTTGTTGAGCTTCACCTCTTCCTTTACAGTCTACCCCACAGCCTGAGCAGGAGCACGAAGAGTCCTCCTGTCCCCCAACGCCAGAGGGTCCCCTGGAGCATCAGCCCCCAGATGCAGCGGGGAGAGTTGGCGAGGAGCCGGGCATCCCATCCGACATCCAGGCGGTGGCAGAGCCCAGGACCAAGAGAGCATCCGACTTCTTGAAGCATATGAGGAGGAGGTCCTCGCCCGAGCCCGTGGGCTCTGTGAGGCTCCCTGCGAAGAGGTCATCTGAGTTTCTGAAGCTGATGAGGCGCAGGTCTTTTTTTGGAGGGATGAAGACCCAAGAAACAGCTAAGGAGCAGCACAGGGCAGAACCAAGTGGGTTGGAGGTGACGGCGCTGGATGCTCCTCAAGGGACATCACTCCCAGCAGAGTCAGAAGGAGAAGTTCAAGGGTGTCGAGAGGAGGAGACCATCCATCTGGGGACCCCCTGCAACATGGCCAAGCTCCTCTCGGAGCCACAGAGGGTGGGAGACCTTGCTGAACGGCAAGAGCTGAAGGCAGAGCAGATTGAACCCAAGGCAGAGCCCCAGGAGGAAAGCCAACATCCTGACGCATCACCGGTGGCCAAAACACCCATGGAGGGACAGCTTGCAGCCCAACCGAGCCCCGTTCCGACCCCCAAAATTGACACAAAAAAGAGGTCAAGCAGAGACCCTACTTGTAATTTGCTGGTCCTGCCTGCACCCATGGACAGGGACCGGCGCAGAGGCTCAGCCATGGGGCAGCTGGTGGCAGCCCTGGACCTGTGGACCATGGGGAGCAAAACCCAGAGCTTCAAGTCACTGTCAGAGCATCAGCACCGGGTTACTCGGTCGTTGCTAGACCTGCAGGTTGAGGTTGGTTCCACTGGGGCTGAAGATGGCCTTGGAAAGGATGGTGGTGGAGCAGGGAGGGCGCCCATGGGACCTGAGGGTGCTGGGGAGACTGAGCTGGTGGAGGAGAGAGTGCCATGGGGTGAAGAATCGCTGATGTCCAGTGGGACGGAGGAGATAGTGGTGGGGTCAGATGTTCTCAAGAGGTGGCCGGAGCCCCCAGCTGGTCTGGAAGAGGCCGGAGAGAGGAACAACGGGGAGAGAAACTCAGCTGTGTGTGACCCCTTGGACCTGGTTGAGTGGGAGCTGGGGAGGAATGAGGAGGAAGCCACAGGTAACGCTGAAACTGAGGTGGAAACTTCTGCTGAGGAAGCCCTGGTGCCAGCAGAAGTGAAATTGGAAGAAGATGTTGTAAAAGGCTGTTTGACTGGAGACCTTGATCCAGCGGGAGATGCAGCCAGCCTGGGGAAAGTGGTGCTGGTAGGAAAGGAACCAGAGGCAGCTTCTGCAGCATGTGCAGGAGAAGGACCTGCAAGTGAGGAGGCTCAAAATTCAGCAGAGGATTCATCCCCCATGGAGATCCCGGAGCCTGCTGAAGAAGAAACAGAAGAGAAAGCAGAAAACAGCCCCAGAGACAACCAGCCAGAACCTGCTCATGGGAATGTCTGGAAAGAAAAAGATGAAAATGATGGAAAGCTTGGAGAAGACGGGGTGCAGGATGCTCCAGCTCCTGAAGGGCCATCAAGGGATGGACCTGGAGAGGAGATGGGTGGCTTGGAGGGTCACGGAGCAGTGCCGGAGCCCTGGAAGGCCCTTAGTGAACATCCAAATGCCACAAAGACTGTGAGCTTTGATGCTGCCCGTGTCCGTACCTCTTCCCAGGCACGGGCAGCGTGGGAAGCAGGGAACCCACCAGATCCATCCAGCACATCAAAGCAAGGAGAGGAGCCATCCTCTGTGGAAAACCCTGCAGATGTCCAAGGTCCAAGTGCCCTCCCTGCAGCAGCGCAGCCTTTCTCCTCTGCCGGGGAAGCCCAGCAGGTGAGAACCTTGCAGGTAATGTGGCTATGTGAAGCTGTCCCTTCCCCCTTGCGTGGGCTTCCACGTTTGGTTAACGTACTTTTGGGCCATCTGAGCTCAAACCATTGGTCCTGGTCGCAGGAACCAGCCTCGCTCCAAAGGACGGTGAAGAAAACCCGGAGGTTTGTTGTGGATGGGGAGGAGGTGAGCGTGACGACCGCCAGGACCGTGGGCAAAGCCGGCGCAAGGGATGAGATGGTGCGCTCGGCTCGGTGAGTGATGCTGGTGGCAGAGGGGCCACTGGGCATCTCCCATCCGTTTGTGGACGAGGAGGACCAGGGGCAAAGGGGAGAGGGTGCGGGAGGGAGGATGGGTCTGCGGGGCTCTGTGCAAAGCACAAGTGCTTGACCTTGGGGCTTGGAAAACCCATCTGCCTCCCCAGCCAGGGTCTACTCCAGCAGGAGAGCATGAGCAAGCCCTTCCCTGCATCCTCAGGGCTGGGCAGCAGGGATGCACGAGGAGCCAAAAATGTTGCCCAGCCCCATATCTGGTGTGTCCGGCAGCCAGCTTAAGGAAAGAAGTGGAGCAGACCTTCTCCCATAAGCTCTCGCATCACCCAAAGAAAGCAGGAAAGGATGAAGGGGGAGGTGGAGGGTCAGCGACATCAGCTGAGCTTGGGAGCATGGCCGGCATGGACCCAACCGGCATTCCATCTTCCTTCTTGCTGGAGAACATCTTCTCCATGATGTTGCCCCAGGGCTCAGCTGCTCCCTTCCTTTAGCCACCTACAAGTCAGCTGTGCTGGGAGAGAGAGAGAGAGGTGCCTCCAGGGCCACCTTCGGGCCCCCTCTCACCCCGATTCCCCAAACCTGTAGGCGCCAGGAGCTCCGCGAGCTGCGAGTGCTGCAGAAGGAAGAGCAGCGAGCTCAGAGCCAGCTGGAGCAGAAGTTTCACCAGCAGCGGGAGCAGATGTTTCGTCACATCGAGCAGGAGATGACGGTAACCGGACCATCGTGCCTTGGTGCCATGATATGGTCAGAGAGGGACGTGTGCAAGGGGGTGCTGGGGTCCCACTGAGGGAGACGCTGGGGCTTGCGGGGGGTTGGTTGCTTTGGTGGCCACTTCTGGTCCTTGCAGCCCCGTTAACCATATCTACATGGCAGAGCAAGAAGGAGTTTTACGACCGGGAGGTGGAGAGCTCAGAGCGGCGGTACCGGCAGCTGAAGGAGCGTCAGGAGCTCGAGTACACGGCAAGGCTGCGAGACGAGGCCAAGCGCCTCAAGTCCCTCCAGGAGAAGGACTGTGGGAAGAGGATGCAGGAGCTGAAGGGCGATAGGAGAGAGGTGAGGGTCCGAGGCAGTGCTGGCTCCCCCAGCCGTGCCACCAGGAGCCTGGGGACCGTCTCCCCTGGGTGCTGGGACTGAGCCCCTCCGTTGCTCACCGCAGGAGCAGCGGTTCCTGCAGCAGCAGCAGGAGGAACTCAACACAGCCCTGCAGAGGGTTGTCCAGGAGCACAAGAAGAAGATGACGTCCATCGACTGGGAGTGCATCAGCAAGATCCACAGCCTCAGGAGAGGTGCACCGGGCTGGGAGGAAGAGGATGGAGGGTTTCTGGGGAGGGGAGTGGGGGGTCTGGCTGGGTGGTTTTTGGAGGTGGTCACGGTGCTGTGGTCTTGCCTGGCAGCCCGTGAGTCGGTGGTATGGAACATGGAGCAAGGGCACCTGCAGGAGAAGTACCAGCTCTTCAGGCAGCAGGTGAAGGAGCAGCACGCGCTGCAGAGGCAGCAGCTCCGCAGGCGCCATGAGAAGGTGAGGTGGGAACCGCCGGCGATGGTCCCCCAGCCCTGCGGGCTCCCTCCTCTCTCCTGGCTCACTGTCCCACCCCTTTCCCAGGAGACGGAGAGGATGAACCGCTTCCACCAGCTCTTGCTGGAGGATCTGAAGAGCCAGCAAGCGCAGGAGCGGGCTCAGCTGCTGAAAAGCCAGCGCTGCGACGCCAAAACCCGCCTGGCCCTCTTCAAGGACAACCTGAAGATGCAGGAGGCTCATGGGGCCAAGCAGAGGGAGAGGGCCAAGCAGGTACAAGGACCTGTCCGGGGCCAACGAGGTTCCCCAGCACAAAGTATGGACAAAGTCCCCAAAAAGTTGTAAGCGATGGCTTTTGGGAAAAGGGAGGGTGACGTGAGCTGTCCCCCACCGCAGTTCGCGCAGCAGGAGGAGAGGCGGCAGCGAGCGGAGGTGCAGGAGCAGCAGGAGCAGCAGGCGCAGCAGTTGCAGCAGCTGCAGCAGCAGCAGGCTGAGAGCTTGGCAGAGCTGGAGCAGATGCAGGTACCGGGGACCACTGTAAAACTGTCCACCCTGGGGGCTTCCCGCACCCCTGCTACCTCTCCTCGAGCATTTTCCTTCCCGTTTGCCCCTCCCCTCTCCCAGGGGGAGAAGATGGACCTCTTGGCAGAGCAGGAGAGGCGGCAGTTGGGGCGGCTGGACCAGGAGCATGCCATGGAGCTCAGCGAGTGGAAGCAACGACTGGCTGCCCGCAAGGAGGTAAGTGGTCCTGCAGCCCAAAGCATCTCCTGCCCGTCTCGGCCCAGCTCACGGGATGCGACGGAGGGCCGCTCGCCCCGCCACAAGCCCCTGCGGCGTGGGGCACTGGCCGTGGCAGCGCTGCTTCTCGTCTCCAGATGCTGGAGGAGGAACTGGGGAACTCGCTGCCGGTGCAGCGGCGAGGAGGGCTGCACGGCACCCACAGCAGCAACAGGATCACCCGCTTTTTCCACTTCCCCTCCTGACACTACAGCGGGGATTACTGGGGAGCGAGAGGCAGGCAGCTGCCCGCAGACCGGTCCCACGGCTCTTCTGGGACATGAGACTGAAGGATCTCAAAGGCGCTGGTGAGGGGCGGCAGCCCTGGGGATGCCGAGCCCCAGCGCTGAGCAGCCGGGCAGGACGTGGTACGGATGCCGGGGGCGGCAGGCGTGGGTGTATTCAAGCCCACCCTCGCCGTGCTGGAAGGGCTGGGGTGACGGAGGCGCTGCCACCCCCCCCCTCCCCAAATGGCCCCAGAAGCCCCTCGGGGAAGTCACCCCACTGGTCTCGAAGCTGTGGGTACGGGGGGGTTGGTGGCACGTCCCGTGCGGATCTCGCCTCAGCTGAATCGCAACTCAAGGAAATACATATTTTCTTGAAGAAAGTCCCCGTTTGTGACTATTTTACTTAAAACTCCTCATGTTGCGCCCACCCTGTGTCCCCAGCCTGTGCTCTCAGGCCAGATCTCCGGGACGGGGGTCCTGTGCCCAGCCTCTGGCCCAGAGCTGCCCTCGGGAGCAGAAGTGGCAGCACAGGACCAGCACTGGAGCCAGGTCTAGGCTCCACCACCCTGCACAGAGCAGCACCCACCTCATCAAGGCCCTGAGGTCATTAATAAGCCCTAACGGCCTTGACCAGCCTCACCAGGCGCCTTGACCTGCACCCATAGCCCAGGAGCTCCGTTGAAGCTCAGCGCAAGGGCTTCAGTCCCTGCCTGAGCTGCGTTGGGAGCGCTGGTCTCCCTGCCTCATCGCCTCAGACCCAATCCTGAGCTGCAGACCGACTTCCCGGCTTCATCTTGGACCCACCTCAGTACCATGAACTCGCTTGGTGATCTCAACTCTTGGTTGAACCTGGCCACCATCTCCAGGTTGGTCCTGTTCGCATCATTCAGGTACTGGAGGACGGGTGATGCTCCGGCCGTGCAATCCCCCATGGCTCCCGGCTCACCTTTCTGCAGGGAGCAGTCCCGCTCTTGCTGCTCCCCGACACTCGTGTTATTTTAACCTCTCGTTTTGGAGGCTCCTTCTTCCCCATCTCAAAGGCCCATCTACAAAGTCTGTAGCAATTTATTATCTTTAAGCTCAGTATAAAAGGTAAATCACTTCAGGGGATGAACAGGACTACAGGAGGAACTGGAGACGTGAGTAACAGTCAGTCCGCATACTGGGAATTACAGACAGACAGTGGGTGACACACAGAGGAGACTTTTGCTCACAGGCACTGACAGTTCACAGTAAATGAAGGAACTCCATGACCCAGGAAAGAGCCGATGGATCAAAGATGGCAGGGTGAGCTGCAACTGTCCATCTGTATGTGTCCTACGTTTAGGTAGGACATCCTTGATTTAAAAGTTTTCCGGAGGTGCAGAAGCCAGTGGGATTTCTCAGCAACGGTGCTGGGAGGAGAAAAATCTGCCACTGGTAAGTCCAGAGCGAGCGCTGGTCAGCTGGGAAACTGAGCTTTGCCCCGTGGGTCAGCCCCGGTGGTCTGCTCCGCACAGGGCTCAGTTGTCTTGTTTCACTAGGACATCAGACAGGTCCTCTGTGCCCTCCAGCTTCAGATTCTGGGAATAGAAAAGAAAAGTGAAGTTTGACAAAGCCAGGCTCTTCTCTGAGTCTGAAGGCCTGGCATAAAAAAACCCCACCCACGTGAAGGTTCAGAACAACCCCAGCCCCTTCCATCACCATCGGCGCACACAAGACCAAGGTTTCCCATCAGCTGTTGCTTCAGAGCCCGAAACACTCACAATGCTTAGAACGACACTGAGCAACGAACCGCTTGCCCCTCTGCTGCCAGACCCGAGGACAAGGAAGGACAGACAGCAGTTAGGCTGGAAACACTGCGAGTGCTTAATCACGGGCTGCCGTTCCCAGTGCATCAGCCTGATTTATGTTCACTGTAAGCATGAAACTGGGACTTAAGTGGAGAAGTCCAGAGGTAGCAAGAATCTCTCTGCTCCCGGTGGCTTTCACTGCCCTACACCCGCTGCTCCTACCACATCTCCAGTGTGCACGCTGCGCTTACCTTCTCATTTGCCAAATGCAAGAGGCAGACAAAGGCTAAAGGTATAGACAAATTCTTAGCCATCGCAGAAGGCAGCCTACAAAAGAGAAGGGAGGAGGTCAGGATGGCCGGAGCCTACCGAAAGCCAACGGATGGAGCAGGCCTGCAAGGACCAGGTCAGCAAAAATTAGCTCCTCCCCAGGGATCTGGTTTTCTCCACCTTTTCCCTCTCACTAGCAAAGAATTTGCCAAGCTGAATGCAATGTGCAGCTTCCCCAGGCAAACCCGGAGAGCAAGAGAAGAGATTTCTCCACATCGGGGTTCGGTTAGTCAGTTATAATAGACACAGAGGGGTCAGTGTTTGCCCAGACTTAGCTGAAGTCTGGCCCCCAGCTTCAGTCCGAGCTTTTTTTAGGGCCTCTCTACCTGTGAAGCAGTTCCTTTGTGATGCTGCTGAAGACCTTCTCTCCTGCTACCGCTGATGTGTCCTCCTCTTTCTCTGCATCTTCCATCTGTTTAGCAAAAAGACAGACACTGTTGAGACAGACTTTGCTCCCCAGTATTCAGCCTTGTGTTCAGAGAAAAAACACTGCAAGTTTCCCTCGGTCTGTCCTTGCCAACCATCCCATGGGACCAAGACCACTAGAAAGGAATTGCTGCTAAACCTGCCCAAGACTGTCTCTGCAGGAGTTAAGGACAGTTACCTGCAGGGCATTCTCTTATCCTTGGGCCTGTTGAGGTATCCGGCTCCCCCTGCACTCACCTCTGCCACTGTTTCTTTCTTCTGTCCATCAGTCAAGAGGTCCCACATGCTTATCTTCAACCCTTTCATGTCCATTTTCTTGGCTGTCTTTGCGTACTGTATTGTTATCTTACTGACCTGAGGAAAAGCCATCCGGGGTTAGTTGAGAGCAACCGAGCAGAAGCAGGAGCACTATCCTCAATCGGGACCACAGGAACCATCAAAACATGGTTCTCCTTGAGAACAACGATGAACGCTATCTTACCACTGAACCTTTGATTTCTAATTCCCTCCTCTTACCTAAGGATTTATCTGGGAACAAAGCATCCAGCAGCAAAGCCAGGAGATCCTGCCCCAGGGAAACTGCTGTCTCAGGACTTCTAACCACCTGAGGTGTTGAGGCTTTGCTCCAGACCTCCCCAGAAAGTAGTTCACAGCTCGGCGACAACACAAACCCTTACCTTGTGGGGCTCTGCAATGAGGTTCAGCTCTCCATACGTTGTGATATTGACATCGCCGACAACCCTGAGCTCTTGACCCTCAGGGTAGGTGGTAAGGTTGAACTCTTCCATCTGGTCCACAAGTTGAATGGGGCCATCTTCATCATCGCTGTCTGCAGCCTGATCAAGAAGAGATACAGCAGTGAGGCCACCCAGAGACATCTTAGAGGAGCCAGAGATGTCCTGCACTGAGATAACAAGAGCACCCGCGTCTCGGGAGGGTGGCAATACCTGCTCACCTTCCCCATGGAACATATTCTTATTCAGCCTCTTCCCATGGCGCTTAGGCTGAGCTAAGGCTAAACCCAAGGGAGATCTAGAGCGCAGAATACCGAAAGACCGTTCTACACGGAAAGATAAAAGAGATGAGGGCTCTCCTGCCAGCGTGGGACTTGCTGAGACTTGTCACAAACACACTCAGGAGGCAGCACTGGCCTGGCAGAAAGGTGAAGCTTTAGAAGAAAACTACTTCAACGGGAGCTCAAAACAGCTGGGAGCAAATCTCACCGTGTAGAGATGACTGCAGAGGTGAGCAATGGCATTTGCTCCTACTTTAGGGCACATGTGTATGGAAAAGGCTGGAATGGACTTTCTGCAGCAAAGTGACTGGCAACCACCAAAGGCAGAGAGTTTAGTTGATGTCGTTAGAGTGGGGGGACAGAGCAGAGACTCCTACAGCTTTGTCATAATCTGCAGCACCAATTCATTTTCCCTAGTAATTAATTTGGGGCACAGATTCTTCCTAAATTATTCCCATCGTGTATCAAATATAGGCAACAAAAAGAAATCTTCTTGTTGCGGTTACCTGCAATGCAGGGCAGAAATTGGAGGTGTCATTGGGGTTGTTGTAATCGTAGTCGCCAATCTCGTCTTCATGATCCAACGAGCTGGCCGGCTCAGACATCTTGCAGAGCTACGGAGACAAGACCAGGGGTCAGGAAAGGAAAAACCCTAAATACTTCCCCAAGCAACGCCTGCGCCTCGTTCCTTCATCATCTCCCCTCTTCCTCCTCCTCGCATACCAGCCCTCTAGCAAGCCCCCTCGTAAAGCACAACAGCCAAGCGCAGCCGCTCCGGCAGCCGCAAGCGGGTCAGTTCAGCGAGAGACATGCTGGCCCGTCTCCAGCCCCGAGGAGCATCCTGAAGGACTTGGAGCATTGGATGAAGACTGTTTTTTTTTTTTTTTGTGCGTGGAATCATTGCGAACAGGCTTTTAGAGAAGACTCTTACCTTAAGAGCTGGTTTGAGGAAGAGTTGGAGAATGTTGTTGGGGTCATAGTTGAAGTCTGTGGGAAGCGTGGTGCTCTTCACATTCTTGCTTTCAAGAATGGATTTGGCTAGAGTTACAGATGCCTGGGGAAGGTAATAAACACCGTTACCTATGAGCTACTCACTGCTCGGAAGATTAAGGCACAAATAAGTGCTTTGAACACAGGTCTTTGAAAAGGCGCAAGTTCTGAGATGCCTCCAAAGAGGAGTTCCACGCTGGTCCAAGCCAGTGTGCCCAGTGGGTTCTGCGCAGCACGCTGGGACAAACAGCTGAGCCTGCAGGGTCTCTCCGACTGACAGGGTCTAAGGAGGGAAGAATCCAGCCTGATTCTCCACCCCAAGGCTGGTAAAACTCTCTACTTGTAATGAGACCTGGAGTCAGAAGACCCTGCACCAAGGAACATGCATTATGTTTGGTTTCCAGAGCCAGTTTCACAGGAGCATGAGATGAGCCATCTGCAGATGACAGTTCCAAGACACACTGATACAGCAAAAGAGAAAGCAGAGAGAGGCAGAAACTCAGCACGTACTTTGGTCTTACGGAAATACATCTCAAAGTCAATATCCTCATCAAAGTTCATTTCAAACACTTTCTTTGCGCTCCTTTTCTTGGTTTCTTTTTCAGAGTCAGCATCTTCTGCAGAAAGGAAGGAAACTGTCAGTGCTTTGTGACAGAGTAAGGACAAGAAGCTCACTCCTAACTTAAGCGTCTGCTCCACACAGAAAGGTCACCTACAAGGACTCTTCCCTTTGTTACTGGAAAGCAATAGGTGTTGTTTCCAGCTTCATGCTTTAAAGGGATCAGTATCTTTTTATAGAAGCAGAAAGTGTAATTTAAGCTTCAGTTTTAATGCAGAAGGTGGGAAACAACAGCCAGAGCTGTATTAGCGCTAGTATCTCCCATTGCTGCAGTGAGCGACACCCCCTCAACGCTGAGCATTGTTAACAAACCCAAACAATAGAGAATACATGAGACACCAAAGGATCTGCATGTGACTGAGAGCCTTCCTGCTGTCCGAACTCAGTACTCCTTCCCAGCTGGCTAGAAAAGAGCCACGCAGGCTGTCCCCTTTTTTACCGTCCCTACTTTACGACTCAGGTGCCACCCATCTCCAAAGGTAAGCAGGACCTGGCAGTAGCTGCATGAGTACTGTGGGAGCCGCCGTCCCTAAATACGTACGTTTGTGTCGAGGTTTGAAACGCCAATGCTCTGGGCCGGCCCACATGGACAGAGTACGGGGACTGAAGTAGGAATATTCCCCTGGTTTCATGGAGAGATGAAGGCACATGGTCCTGATGTCTCCGTCTCCAAAAGGAACCACATCAGTTCTGGGAAAAGCACACATGCTGCTCAGTGAAATCATTCCTTTGGCACACACCAGGCCTGAGCGGGCATTTAATATCCAGATCGACTTTGTACAGACATCGCCCACTCTGTCTGCTGGCACTCGTGCGGCACTCCTGCTCTTTAATCAGTGAACGGTACTGGGGGTGTTGCTCTGTCTGGAGTTCGTGAGGCTGCTGCAAAAACACAGGTGGATTTGCCAAAGGGCAAGCTGGAAACCGGGGAGCAGAGAGACAAGCTGTCACTCCGGGGAAGTGTGACCATATGAAAAGGTCCTCTTGGAGGGTAGAGATATTACTGTAATGCATTCCTGGACATACCCAAAACTTGAGCAGAAAGCAATCTACAGCCATATGGGAAATGTGTACAAAGTAAATTAAAGATTCCCCAGACAGTTGCTAGAAGTTGTTGTTTGCTATCAAAGCAAAGCTATAGCTTCTCAGTGACTACTTACCTCTTGCTCTGGTAGACTGTTCCAAAGGAGCTGAAGTTTTCTGTGATTTCCCCAATCTTGCCTGCTGCTGGACTCCTGGGGGAGTCAGAATTGAAGTTGTCATCTGGCAGGGTGGGAACGCAGTCTTCCACATCGTTCTCTATCTCCGCATTGATATCGAATACTTGGTCGCTCTTCCTAAATTTATCCAACAGGGCTGACACTGACTGTAGGAGAAAAAGCGCTCAGAAAAAAAATAAATGCAGCGCAACAACCCACTGCCTTGTGTATCTCGGAGATCGCTTTGGAGGTGAGCACAGAATACAGCTTGAGTATCCCACCTGGCACAGAGCTAACAAACATACCTCATCGTGGGATTCAGCATCCCACTTTGTAAACTGGAAACCAGCCAGCGAAGAGCAGATGGGGCGTTTTTCGATGCACTGCTCTAGTAGGACTAGAGACAAAGAGAGCAAGGGGGGAGAGATTAGATATAGGATGAAGCAACCAGCAGTTAAAACAAGTGCCAGGCATTAAATCATTCTTCAAGCCACATACATAGGCAGCCCTTTTTGCATGTAGGGCAGTGCATGGCTCACTGCAAAAGCAGTCGGGCTCATTTCTCAGCAGAAAGGGAGAGTTCAATTGCTACCCTAACTCGAGAACGGGAATAACGCTGGGAGTCTTGTCAGAGCCTGTAGTATGTACAGGCTCAAAACACTCTGAGAAGGTCAGTCCTTAACCTGGAGCACACTAATCTCAACTGCTGCACAGCTCAGACCACGTACACGTGCTATGTGACAGGTCTGCCAGAGGTTAAGCTACACGTAGTGATCTAAAACCTACAAAGGTCCTGGTTTTCCAGCACCCAGTCTCAAGTTGATCAGGATCAGAGCAATGGTGCCACAGGGTAGCCAAGCAGTGAACAAAAGCGCAAGTCAAGCTGGCTGAGACTAAAATGAGCGCACTTAGGAGATGAAAAGGATCGAAAGGTCTGGATGGGCCCCTTTGCTTAGCAGTTACCGGCACTCACGCTTTAAATTCATCACTTTCACAGGATCAGAGTTTGGCAGCGTGAGGGTCTCTGAAGAAGGGAGAGGCACGATCTTCGAGTCGAAGAGGAGCTCGCTGTGGCAGTTTTGGGTACGCAGCCCGGTGAGGAAAATGCCAGCTGTGCTGCATTCATCAAAAAATGCAGCTGTTTTCTGGAACATGGGATCCATCTACAGGTGTGGAAAGAAGCAGAGAATCAAGGAATGGAGTAAACGGAAGGGGTGAAGCAAGTCTCTGCAGGAGACTTTTAAGTACAGATCTGAAGGGAGAATGACCCACACATCTTTTTCAGTGAGGAGAGAGCTCTCGCAGCTGCCTCACACAGGAAGAATATACGTGACTAGGAACAATCTTGCTATAATAGCAGAATTCACAGACGTGTGTGTGAATGTTAGAGCCCAAAAGAGGAATGCACAATAAGGAAAACAATAGAAATGAGAAAGATGAGGCGACATCTCCTCTCCTCCACCAGAACGCAGCTGCTACAGCAGCCCCCCTCCACCCACCTCACATCTGCGATTAGCCTCCGACACATTGATGTTATTCAAGTTCTGCTCGATGGTTTTGAATGAGTGCTTTTTCTTTGTCTGAACTCTCTTGACAGCCTCAGGAGCTGGACTGTCTTCTAAAAGGAAAAGAAGAACACTTAGAAAACTTGCTAAAATACCCTACGGAGGGATAGCACAACTTTTACTGCAGTTTGTACAACAAACACACAAAACCCCAGTGAACATGAAGTTACCCAATTAGGTATCTATTAGCATGAAGCACCAATGTTTCATTGGCTGGATGCTGCATTTCTTTTTATTGACTTTATTTATCTTAACAGCACATTTTTGTTTGAAAGCAAAGGACAGCAAAGGGCGAGGCGCTTCATTCTTAATGTTTCAGATTAGGCCACCTTTGCTTTGCATACAAATCTGTCGGGCCAAACCGCAACAGATTCAGGTTCTCATCTCAACCCTCCCTGCTTGGAGACCTTATTGTGGCCTTCCAGTCCCTAAAGGGGGCCTACAGGAGAGCTGGGGAAGGACTTTTTACAAGGGCATGTAGTGATAGGATGAGGGGGAATGGCTTTAAACTGGAAGAAGGTAGATTTAGATTAGATATTAGGAAGAAATTTTTCACTTTGGGGGTGATAAGGCACTGGCGCAGGGTGCCCCGAGAAGCTGTGGCTGCCCCATCCCTGGAGGTGTTCAAGGCCAGGTTGGACGGGGCTTGGAGCAACCTGGGCTGGGGGGAGGTGTCCCTGCCCGGGGCAGGGGGTGGCACTGGGGGGGCTTCAAGGTTGCTTCCAACCTAAGCCATTCTGGGATTCTGTGCTCAATGCCCAGGCAAACTAATTCAGGATTTCCCAGCCCTTGAAAAATGAAGGTATTGGTACTCTCCTAGATATACAAAGCGCTTTGAAATTCACAGGTGCTGTGTAAGCACACTGCTGTTTCTCTTGCACGCAGGTGGAATGGGAACAGCTTAACATAAAATGAATGAATGGCACACCTCCTTCTGGGCCGTCCACGTTTTTCTTAGGTGACGAGTCCTTGCCCAAGCCTCCAAGAACTTTGTAGGTATCTGCGTGGACCGCATCCACACGCACGGCATAGATCTTCGCGCTGGCATCAAGCGTGCCAGCTGCTATCTGACAGGAGGAACAAAGGATGCAACTTTTATTTAGAAAGCAAATAGTCTCATCTAGAAGATGCAAACGCAGAAGACAAGCTGCAGACCTGAATTTCTGAATGCTCTGTATTACAAGCAAAATCATGAAAAAATGGAAAAGGATTTATTCTGAAACCTACTGGAGACCTAGGTGCACAGGTCAAGATGTGTCTTCCCCAGCAGAGCCTACAGTTGCTTTATCAGGTCTTTTGGAAGGGATCTCACAGAAGATACTTGAAAAGTCACCAAGATTAAGCAATGGGACAAGCAGAAGGGTGTAGATTTGCATCTGCCAAGAGACCTCTCTCCTGCACCTCTCCTTCACGCCTTCTTTTGGATCATCCTCTTGGTATCATGGTATTTTCTCAAATTATGAAGTCAAAAGAGGTGAAGTGCAGAAGATGCCAAGTGCCTTTGTTGATCACGGAAGCCCGCAGGAAGGTGAAGGATCACCCACTGAAAACCCGTGCACTGTCTCCTGTCCCTTCCTCAGTGTAAGACAGCTAGCTCAGTGGTTCCTCAAGGCCACGTTCGTTTGTTCATTCATCCAAGAATTCCCTCCTAGCATCGGTGAACTATTACAGCGAATAAGTCTTTGCCCTGGCAAGTTCTCATTCTGATCCATCCCGGATCAAAATTAGTCTGGGAGTTAGCCACACTAACTTCCTTTCTTATACAGCACTGTATTGTTACTGTTGGTTGTAACACTCAGTATTTACCTCAGAAGCCTCACAAGCTTTTAAACAAGCTTTCCTTTTGAAGGACCATAACTGAAAGAATTCAGCCTTTAATTTCTGTGATACAAAAGGATTTAACACTGTAAGCTTCTGCGAAAAGTGACTGTGCTGCCTCTACCAGATATTTTTAGTGGAAATAACCAGCTTAGTTACCTTATCATTATTTGAGGTTTGTTAGTCATTAAACCTCAGGCTAAATGCCAGTCGGAAACAAAGCACCACTGTGACCAGGCAGCGATTCCTCTCACCTTAAAGTTGGTCAGTTCAGATTCCTTCTCTTTCAGGATCTCAGTCATATAGTCTATCAGGTGTAAGCCAAAGGCATTCTTCGTGGTGATTTTCTGAAACACAGCAGACAGGTCAGAACTGATCCCCCAGCAAATGACACCTGTCAAAACTGTCTGAACCCTCATCCCACGGGGCATTTACAGGATAGGATGGATATTAGGAAAAAGTTCTTCACCCAAGGGGTTGCCAAGCACTGGAAGAGGCTGCCCAGGGCAGTGGTGGAGCCGCCATCCCTGGAGGTATTTAAAAGGCGTGGAGACATGGTGCTGAGGGACACGGTTTAGTGGTGGGCTTGGCAGCGTTAGGTTAATGGTTGGACTTAATGATCTTAAAGGTCCCTTCCAACATAGATGATTCTATGATAGGGTCTGTGCCACGTCCTACTTTGCTACTGCCGGGAAAGGCAGCAACAGAAGCCCAGATCTGGACGTGGCTCGGATCAGGGACGTGGCTCGGATCAGCAATGTGCCTCAGAGGGCTTGGAAGAAGAATAACCGCCTAGCCCAGGCTCAAGGAGTTTAAAACCCCTCCCGGCTTTGCAACCACGGCCCTCTCACGGTGGTGCGAGCGGGGGCCGGGAGCAGGAGCCCTCCCGTAGGCCGCCGACTCACGTTCTCGGCGGAGAGCTTGATGCAGGTGCTGTAGTGGTCCGAGATCTGAGCGTTGCTCCACGGGGGGAGGGCCGGCAGACACGCCTCCGCCCGCCTGCGGGAGACACGG
>VZSZ01006820.1:0-20387 GCA_013398815.1 Ibidorhyncha struthersii | reverse complement strand
TCAGTCTGCGAGCGGCGGGGGAGGACGCGCTTCCCGCGGCTCCTGTCAGGGGCCGGCCGTGGGCTAGCCGCCTCCCCGGCCCCGGATTGCGCCCTGAGGGGTGCCCTCCGCCGCCTGTGCTGCTCCTGGTCCCTCTCGCAGCGGCGGAGCAGCGGGCAAAGCCCGCCTCGGAGGAAGAAGAGCCGCCAGAGCCGACCTGCTTAGGTACTGACTGCCCCCCCGTAAGCCGCTCTCTGCCTTTCAGTGGTTCCCGCCATCGCTGGCGCCTCCATGGCCCCTCGCTGGAGTGCCCCGTTTGCCTCTCGTTGTCCCCCGGAGCCCTTGGCTGTGTGGAATTGCCCTCAGGGCCGTCTGTCTGACCCTTCGGTTTGCTCTGTAGGCCACCCCAGGTGCTTTCTGGTGGTCCCTCAGTCGCTCTATGCACTGTTTGGTGTTCCCCAGAGGACTCTGTTCGTTTCTGTGCACCCTATGGCCCTCCAGGTGTTTTTTTGGTGTGTCCTATAAGCCCTCGGTGTGCCCTGAAGCCCTCACTTCTACAGCACTGTGTGGGTTTTGGGGTATGCAGAGGGTTGGCGGGGGGGTCTCAGGCTGGGCAGCACCCAGCAGTGCAGATGTCAGCCCCATGGGGAGGGCTAGCGGATGGCTCGGGGCATCTCGCCTGGCTGCAGCTCTGGAGCTCTCTGTCCTGTCCAGCAGAGCATCCTTCCTCCCAGCCTGGCCCAGGAGGGATGCTCTGGGAGAGCGGGAGCGGGTTGCAGCTCCTGCTTTCACTGTAGTGCTGGAGGCAGACACTGGTAAGTGAGGAGACACTAATGCTTCCTAAAGCCCATCCCTTCTGCTCTTGGTCTGACCCAAGGCAGCCTGAGTTTGTGTGCAGGACCACGGGAAGGTTCCACCATATCTCCACCTCAGCTTTCCAGCTGTCTCCCCAGTTCTCGGCAGATGAGGCCAGGTTATCTGTATCGTTTTGTTTTCCCTGTGTTTACTAGCAGGAAAGGTTTGCTGGGGAAAGCTGTTGCTCCTGAAATTTCCTTTTCCCAGCAGAGCTGTGGCCTGGTGCGCTGATTCCAGCAGTCCTGCCTACAGCACAGTGCTTGGGCTGTGGGGCAGCGGAGACACGGTCCTTGCTGTAGTATGGAGAGCAGCCTGGATTGAGGGCTGAGCTATGTGCCTGAGGCAAGGCTGCACGATGGGGGAAATAAAACTGCGTGTTTTATTTTTGTAGCATGTCCTGTGCTGTAGAAGGGTTAGCAGAAACCAGGCAACTAGGCCTGGACTTGCACCTGCCTCTGCTGTCATCCTGACCCCATAGCTGGTGGGAAGAGCAGCTTCTTCTCCAGTGCCATCACCTGGACAAGAAGCATTTCCAGCCCTTCCAGGCCAGCATTCCCAGCTGTCATCCCCCGGGGGGGTGAAGCACCAGCTGCCCCAATCCTTCTTGCAGGGTTTAGGTACTGGGGACTGCAACGTTGCTGCAGTTTGGTATCAAGTTCTTCCCGACTGCAAAGTGCTCTTCCAGCCTGAACCACTGGATGGGGCAGGAGGAAAAGATGTTGTTTGATCTCAGATGCATTCCTCAAGATGCTGTGTTCCCTGCTGAGCCAACGCTGGCAGCAGTCCTCCCGCTCTCCACGCAGAGCAGCCACGGAGTCGCTGTGCCATCAGCTAGGTTCTGCGCTGACTCTAGCCACCCCAAAAATGGCAAAAGAATAAACTTGTAGAGACTGGCGTCTACTCGTAAGCACTGCTCAAGCACCCTGGAGGCCCAGGGCACTTCAAAAAGCCACAAGGGACTAAATTACTTGTGTGGGGGGCAAAAACCCTGTAGGGCTTTTTTTGTCCCCAAATAACTCAGAGTCAGAGCGAAGGGGTCTGGCCCCTTCCCTCAGCTGCTCCAGTTGGGCCAAGCTAAAATGGAAAGGCTTAGGAAAGGTTAGGCTTTGTGATGTGTCTTCCTATGAGCAAAAGCCTCATAATGAAGCTTTTAATGGCTGTTGTAAATAAATCAATATCTCCAGCTATACATCTGAAATGAAAGAGGCTGAAGGAACTATGAAGGTTTTTAATGTCTAAATAAATTACTCCTGCCGCGGCAATAGCAATGTGTGGAGCATTTGATTATTCCTAGCCATTAGTGATGCTGGCGAAGACAGAAATATTCGTGCTCTGTATTTAACTGGAAATTAAGAGAATGTATCATTTGGTGACAGGAACTTTTACAAATGGCTGCTCCCCCTTTGATCAGCTCCCCAACTAATAAATCGCTGGCAGGACTTTGGGAAACTTGATTTACAACTCAGACCTGCTGGTGGAATGCATCCTCCGGCAAACACCCCAAAAATCCCCCTGTAGATGGAGGTGTGCTGGGATTCTCCTGCTTTTTGAGGGAATGCTGGAGGTTTGTTTAAGGTTTGCTTTGGGAGCTGGGAAGAATGACTTATGAGGGGAAAGCCGGCTGTCCGCCCACCAGGCAGCAACTGCTGCCTGCTGCGCTCCCGGTACTTTTCCACCTGCCTGCCTGCACCGTGCCGNAGCGGTCCTGTGTGAATGCCACAGCTGCTGTGATGGACTTGAAACCTTGTTGGTCACATCCACAGGACTGCTGAGCCGCTCAGCGGGTCCCAAGGGTGGGATGTGCTGACCACTCCAGACCCACAACACGGGTAGCATAGCAACAGGGATCTTCCCCAGTTGCAAGGCTTAAAAATAGAGCTGGGGAGTGTGGAACTCAGCCTTCTGGGGTTACCGGGACCTCTGCCCCCTGTGAGCATCACACCTCGGCTCGACCCAGCGGGCGCTCACCCGCAGTGATGGAGCTGCTGGAGGTTTGGTTTCTGCGTGGGTCGGGGACACTTCTGCATGTGCCCACGTCCCCAAGCGTCCGGAGACCCCACCGCAGTGGCTGAGGCTATTGATGCCACACAAGCGGGGTCGCCTCTTGTTGAACTGACGCACCCCATTCTAAATGACCTGTAAACTAAAGATTATCTGGTAATATCCTGGTGCTGGAGCAGACACTACAGGAGTGCTTATTAACCCACTGGTACTATTCATATGCAAACAACTGGAGCTCATGTCAGTAATAAAAGGCAATTTAATACCTGCTTGGCTGCTGACAGTGACTAGGAAGGTTTTGGTTTTCAGTGCAGATCCTTTTTGCAGACAGACACCTCAGGGTCAGTGTCTCTGTCTGATTTTTTCCCCTTCCAGAGCATGCTGTCTGCTTTCAGCCTTGCTTGTTATTGCTGCAGAGCTACTTCTGGTCATGCTCGTACCTTGGGGCGCAAGGAAGAGGTTGAAACCTCGGAAGAGGTAAATGGTTTGATTTCACTAAGGTCTTATTAGGAAGTCTCAAGCAGCCTTCCTATTCCCGGGCTCAGAGCTACATCTGAAAAGGCTACAACAGGGCTCGCACTAACACAGCTTGGATTTTTTTTTTTTTTCCCCTCTCTAGAGTGTGGCTCTGAGCAGGGAGGCTCTGGAGGAGGTCAGCGGGCAAAGAACCATCCCACAGAGATGGTTTCAGAGCTCAGGACGGCCCCAGTGGCCTTTGCAGGCTCCTGGCTCATTTGCGATGAGTGGTGATGGTCTGACCTTTTGTGCTCTCATTTCTGATGTTTTGTCGCCAGGTAAAGCACTTGTACTAGAAAATCCAGGATTTCACAGACCCACCAATGGCTGCAAAATCAGATATAAAAATAACTCATCAAGCTCAGTGATGTATAAATCATCAGTAGCACGGTCACAGTGCGGGCTCGCACTTCCAGCTGAGGAGAAGTCCTCAAGGTCCCGATGGAGCAATCAAGATGAGATTGAGGGGCTGAAAGCAGATGAGGGATGTGATGAACTGTAAATCCTCTGGAGCTGTTGGGGCCGGCAGTGGCAAAATGAAGCTGTACCTCTCTCCAGCTTTGGTCTGACTGTGCCCACGCAACGTCTCACATTGTTCTTGGCAAATTTCCCTCACAAGCAAAAGGAAGAAAAATAGGCAGGCTGGTCCGGACTCAACCGCCAGCCTGCAGCCCCCGAGAGTAACATCGGCAATCACTTCTGACTGCAGGAACCTGCTGCAGAGCTGCTAGAGGGACTGGCTGGGTTGGTGGCTCGTTAATTCAGTTCTATTTATTTTGTCGTTTAGGACTCTTGGCAGTTTAAAAAGATTGTTTCAAACTAGGTTGGTGCTCGCGAGTGAGGGGCTTACAGCAGAGCCGAGGTCCCGTGGCTCTGCGTGGGGCAGAGGAGGGTGGGACTGATGTACATGTGGGACCTGAATCCAAGAGGATTTCCCCACATCCCGGGGGAAATTGGTGGGACTCCCAAGTCCTTGCACAGGCTGCCAACCGGATCGGTGTTTTCAGAGGTGCTAATGCCTCTGAGGGTGCTGCAGGGAGGAAAGGATGACTGTTTGCAGAGCAGGACAGCTTGTTTTGCTGCGCTTCTCTGCTTGGGCAGGGCATGGGTGAAGTCTGCGGGGAAGTAGATTTTGTTGACAGATCTTGAGAGAGCATTTCAGCCCAGAGCTGCTCTGGAGGATGTTGTCTCCATCCCTGCACACTCTATCCCTTGGGCACGCCGAGTGACTCAGAAGTCCCTGGAGATGTGCCCAGTGTGCCTCTGCCGCCGGTTTTGTGGCCTTTTTTGTGCTGCTGCTGAAATCCCGGTGTGGGTTGTGTGTCTGTCACTGCTGTCCGGGTGTCGATCACCGGAGAGCTTTTTTTGCGGGGGGAGAGGTCTGTAACGCTGACAACGTTAGTGCTGCAAGACAAAAACCTTAAACCCATTGAACAGGGACTCTGTGCTCTGGAGGGTTATTGCTGCAGCACGGCTGGGATGTGGATATCAATCACGTCTTTTGGAGACACGCGTCTTGGCGAAGGGCAGCAGGACAGGCTTTGGGGGAGCTTTGGGGTCACACACAATTTTTGTCTTCCTCTGTGAAGGCTGTGAGATACCAGAAGTGTCACCCAAGGAGGCCTGTTCCTCTTTGGGGTGTGGATTCCGAAATTCTTCAATTTAAATGCAAATTTGCAGCCGTTTGATTATGCCATGCATCAGAGAAGCTTTTGGACAGTGAACAGCTTGTAATAATCAGCTATGCATCCCTCAATACAGATATTATCTGCCGTTGCGGTATCATGGCTGCGTGCCTCTGCAGAAAGCTGAGTGGTTCAGAACAACCCTCTGTTTCTCTCTTTCTCCTTTCACCTCTGTTGAAAATCGCTCTCATTACCTCTCTGAAACCTTTTTAATCAACCTGGACGGTGCAATCTGCTTTGCAATAACAGGAATAATGGTTTTGGAGGTGTTTTGCATGGTAATGCTCTCCTGAGCTTGAAATGCTGCTATTTGGAATGACTGTGGCTTCAGGAAGGCCTTGTGTTCCTTCTTGACTCCTTTGGTCTCCTGTAACCAGAATATTTTTTGTTGGGAAGCTTATAATTGCCCAACTTCTAACTTCCTTATAGGAAAAGAGAAGGGGGAATGCAGGATTGCTGTGGCACAGGAGTGGGTGCATTGGTTATGGCACCATGGGAAGCTCGTCTTGGTTGGGATCTCCATCTGGGATGTCTTCCAGAACGAAGCCCTGACCTTGAGAGCATGGGTCACATCAGGATTTCCTAAACCCTTCTGCGACATACTCCTTCCCTGCCCATCAAATTGCTCAAATTAATAACATTTGACTTCTAATCAAGCCCGTTACAGTCGTCACCACACTTGAGCATCCTATTTAAGCAATCATTGGTCTCACCCACTCCCTTCCTTTCCTCAGGTATTTGTATCTCACCCGAGCAAAGGAAAGTCCTTTTGACGTGGTCACTTGGCACCAAGAATATGAAAACTGCAGTTAATCCTCATTTCACGCTTGCAACTGGATTGGGTTGATTTTTGAATTGCTGCTGTGGGTTCTCAAATCTTTCATTAGCTACTGCTTAATTCATTTAGTTCAGTAATAAAAAGTAATTACTTGTCTAAACAACCGGACCCTGCTTCGCTATGGCCTCTAATTCTCCACCAAGTAGCCTCGTTTGTGGCGGGGAACCCAAAATCTGCTGCAATCTGCACAGAAATTGAAGTGAGGAGCTCATGAAGTCAAATGAAGAACACGAAGAAACCACTTTCCTCCGAACACTTTAAACTCAAGTAGTTTCTCTTTAAGCTCTAACTTTGTCATAATGCTCTAACAGACCATTTGGTGCTATGGAAACCCCAGTTTACACACTGGTGCATAGCTGCAAGCAATTAACTATCTTTAATTTTCATTTTCTGGGGATATTTTTGACTTGTGTATTAAGCAAACATTTATGCAAAACACTGTGGAATCCATAAATGTTAATTAAGTTGAACTTGTGTCTTTGCTATGGCAGATAATCAGATGGATGGGTTCACTGAAGGCTGCAAAACTTGCCAGGATGGCTGGGAGCAGCTATAAAAAGACACAACAGTGCAGGTGATGACACGGCTCCGCTCTTTGGGTGTCACCTTTAGGGTGCTGGTGCTTGGTCCCACTTTCACCTGGTGTGTTTTGGCTTGACCGGGTGCGGATCCAGGTTTTGCCCTGCGAGTGACGCCGGTGGGTTTTGCGGGCACAGCGACAGCTCTGCCGATGCGCCTTTGCGCTCTGTGTGAGGGTACCGTGGCATGCAGTGAGCGGCAAAGGCCTCAGCTCGGGAAGGAGGGTGCTTATCGTTAGAGGAGAAGAGCTGGGCAGTACTTTGCCAGGCTGCAAATGCAGGGAATAATCCTCTCCTTTGTAAAACAATCACTTTATACTCTCCCCGGAGCCTCAACCCTGACCCAAACCCACCAGGTAGCTCTTGATTTTGGGGGTTTTCCTATTGGATTGCAGATGGAGGAGAGGCGCAAACCGGGATGAACCGGGGGCATGAGGAATTTGGATTGCCCTGTACTGTTTCTGCAGTGGATTGCGGTGGCTGATGAGTATTTTTTATAACCAATAAGCACATTCTCATCGCTTTTATTTAGTGTGTGTGTGCAGATGCATTTAGGAACAGGTATGAGCCCTTCTGGGAAAGGTGCTGTATTGATGCTGATAAATAAAATGACCCCTCGTTTGGATCTGACGTGCCGAATCCTGCTGTAAAGCGGGATTGGCTCTCAGGTTCCCACTGCGGGGAAGCTTGGCTGGAAGCAGATGCATGCGCGAAATGCGGCACAGCGGCAGTGCATGACACTGTTTATTCCTTCTCTCCCTTTCACATGATAAAATAACCCATGAAGATAACTAACAAGAGCTTAATAGGCACATGGGACAGGGCCTTTTGGCAGTGATGCCAATCAGCTGTGCTTCGGCAACACTCCTCTAATTAAAAATGGCAAATTACAGCTGGCTGGAGCTGATTGTGAGGGCTGGCTGGGTTGGGGGCTTTGCTCTGGGAGGTGAAGTGTGGTTGGTTGCTCCTTATAGTCACATCTTCTCTCCCATCAGGTGTGGTGAGGTCTTGGCTAAGCCAAGGATTGTGCTGTCCCGGTGCCTGCCCCAGCAAAGCAGTGGGATTTGGGAAGTCCAAACCAGAAAGTGGAGCCAAGTGTGATAGCTGCTTCATCAAGGGAATTGCTCTCAGCTGAATAGGTGGAAAAGCTGGTGCTGATGTGTGATCCACGAGTCGCATGTCTGCTTCAGCCCCTGCAGAGAAGCGAGCGGCAGGTAAGTCCTGCCTGCGTTCCAGGAGCGATTCGAGCCTTTCCCGTGCTTTGGTAATCGGTGACATGTGGCCGGTCCCAGCTTTGTGGATGGCTGAGTTTGGCAGGCTATGCTTTTCCTTGCTGTAGTTTTGAATTCAGAGCACGCCCCTTACACTGAAGGTCCCCCCCAAACCCACCCGCTGCCTTTCACCCCTCTTTTCACCTAGTTTTGGCTTTGCCATGTTTCACTGCTTCTCCTCCCACTCCCACCAAGCCACCGGTTGCCGCCTCTCATCGTTGTGGGCTCATTAACAGGTTGCAACATGATCTCACAAAAGAAACATTTATTTATGAAAATCTATTTGGACAAACCCGACGATCAGAGAGACCGTTTTGGGGAGGAGGGTTGGACTTTTGCTCTGTAGAGATGCTGCAATGGGAAGAACTTCATGCAAAGCTCCTATCAGCCGCCCCACACACCAAATACCAAACCCCAGATGTACCTCGCAGCCCGTCTCATCCCCTCGCTCCCCTCCTGGCTCCGGCTGTATCATATTGCACAGAATTGGGAACCTTTTTGTCTGGGTTGGAAACTTGAAAGTCATTTCTTGTCCTCAGCTGCTCTTGGCATTCACTGTCCCTTCTCCAGGGTGCAGTGACCACCGTGTTTAACTGATCAGTGGGGTTTAGTTTCCAGCAGAGATGATGTTTTGGGCAGATATACCATCTGAAAAGGGGCTATTTGCACGTTAAACTTTGCATTATAACTGCTGTATTAATTATTCAGCTGGAGATGAGTTTTTTGGGCAGGATGGTGTGTTAACTAAAGCAGTAACAGGTTCCTCAAGCCTTAGAGGTGTGGTTTTGGTGTTGTTTTTTATTATTTTTTAAATTATTGTTATTATTTTAATGGTAAGCAAAAGCTAGGAGCTCTTGGGCTGGGCACTTTGGTTGTGTGACCTCACAGGAGGGCTCTGGCTAGGACACAGCAAGCTAAAAAAACCCCACCCCACCCTGTCAGCCCTGCGGAAATACGCAGCAAATAGCAGATACCCTGCTCCCATCCCAAGTCACTACCTGTCGGCAGATGCGGTGTGCTCAGCTGGGCCAAGCAGGGACTGCATCCCTCAAGGGACAGCAAAACAATAATAATAATAAAGATCAGTCGTTGGGTGGGCAACCTTTTGCGTGTCTGCTGGCAATCCCGTTACGAGCACTACAAACAATGGGAATCGGTACCAGCTGCTTTGCTTTGACTTCCACGTTTGCAAAGCTGCCACATTTTTCTAGCAAGCAGGCTCTTGCTTGGCTTTTGCTGTTTTTTTTTTCTTGTTTTGAGCTGGCGGGAGATAAATGGTTACACGCGAAACAGGGTGTAAATGTTGTATTTTAGAGAAATTGAGTAGACCTCGAGGTGTGTATGCAGACAGGGCTTTGCTGCTCCACACTTCTGCTGTGAGCTAGGTGGGAAGAGCAATTTCTCAGTGCCAGGAAGCAAACCTGAGCTTCTGTCAGTCCCCCGGGGGTCAGGAGGTGGCTTCAGTCTGGGATTTGGGTTTCAGAGCTCCCTTCTGCAATGGTTTTGGTTTGGAGTGCATTGTAATTGGGCTTAGGCAGCTCCCCTTAATGATGATGGGAGTTATCTGTATGCCTCCAAGGAGGAGATGTGTGCAGACCTGCTGAGTGATTCTCTCCAGATGCTATTATTTTGCATTTCAGAGAGCCAGGAAAGAGACAAAGAAACTGTCTCGCTCTTGCAATTGAATTTCTAATCAGAGATCTGCAAGCAAACCAGGGAAACAGGCTTAATAAACCAGAAAAAGCCTCTGTATTACAGCTGACCTGTTTGAAAGGAGAGCTGGAAATAGTGCAGAGACTGGATTTGTCATGTGGTTAGATGTCCCATCCCCAAGCCTGGGCAGGGGTGTCTTGTTTTAGAATTTTCAGTTTTGAAAAGAATATTTCTCTGTGGCTTTTGCATGCACAGAGCATCCCAAGGTTAGTGAAACCAGCTAATGTTGCCTGATGCATGTCATGTGTGTGGACACGGACCTGACCCAAACATCCCATCTTGCAGGTTGGCCTAGATCCTAAATGTGGAGAGAGCGTCGTCCCTGTTTCTGCCTCCACCGATAAAATAACTTGGCACTAGGAAGAAGGGGAAAGGAAAACCTGGGTTTGGGCACCTTGTACCCCTTTACACAGAACATTTTGGTTTTCCTGCATCGGTTTCCATCTGTTGAATGATCCCTTGACACATTCCCATCAGCTTGGGTGTCCCAGGTGGGCTCCGCTGCAGTCCTTGGCACTATTTGTAACAGGTGGGATTTTTTCCCACTTTTATTTCAAGAGATAGTTTCCTACAAGATGTGCAAGAAGCATTTCAGGCTGTAAACTGTCAGCTTGACTTGAAGTCTCCATGCACGCCCTTGGGCTTATCCCACGTTTCAAGCTGAGCGTCGCTTGCAAGAAGACAGTTGTCGTTTCTCTGCACATCTCATGATCACAGCATCCTTGGGGCATAAAACATGGAGGACAAAAGGGTAGTGTGGTTTTATATATATATATATGTATATACACACACATATATCTTTTTTTTTTTTTTCGTTTTTTAGAAAAAATGCTGACTTCCGTAGGCTCACAACCTGACACAAACTCTTGTGCCGTGGGGTGTACGCAGCAGATCTCTGCCTGCCTTGTTCTAGACCGTTTTGAGATATTTGGTTTCATTTTAGTTTTGAATTTGGGTTGGCAGCTGGGAGTAAATCGGGATTTGGCTCTGGTTTGTAGCACCTTCTCGTGTATTGGCAGCGCAGCTCCTGTAGAGTTGGTGGGAAAAGTTTCCTAGTCCAACCCTTGCGTTAAACCCCTTGGCATCGCCCATCCTGTCGATCTCTGCTGCCTGGAGCTGGTGGGGTTTTTTTGCAAAACCAAATCCCCAGGCAGGCTCATGCCGTTGCCCCTTCTCCACGCACCACGGGGTCACGGGAGGCAGCGGTAAGGGAGTATGTCTTAAGGCGACAAGAATGGTGAGAAGTGGAAGTTTAAGCAGGAAAAAAAATAGCGTATTCCAGCGTGTGTGTGAAGCATGTGGTGGTTTTGTAACATTGTGTAGTCACGGCAGTTGGGAAGAGCGTGGAAGTGGCTGGAAGAGCTGCTCCTCACTGATGGCACTGGGCAGGAATTTGGGTAAAAATGATCGTTCTTGTCAATCCGGTTTTGCAGCCATTTTGTTGCTCTTGGATCCATCTATTTGCCCATTAATTTAATTTCTACTGGAGTCATTGCTTAAATACGTGTATTTTTATCTCCAAGAAACATTGTGGCTGGGAATTTATTAATGACTGGATCTTCCAACAGCCAGTTTGGAGGCTGAAGAATTGAAAAGCTCCAAAAGTTGTCTGTGCTTTACTTCCAGAAATTGCTGTGTGCTCAGCAGGCTCTGATGTTCGGCTGCTTTAAAATGAATGAGCCATTTCTTTGCCCTGTGCAAATCTGTCATGCTTCTCTCCAGCCTTTCTATCTCACAGTGAATCCATTTTAGGAGTCTGATTTCTATACCAAAAGTGAGAGATTGGACGAGCAGGAAGGAGCAGTCAATACAACCGCCCCTGAAATGCCCCTACACTTGTGGGTTTGTTCCCAACAAGCCAAGTTTGCCCAGTTCTCATTTTATTTACATTTTTTTCCCCCTTTGAGTGTACATTCATACATTTGCTGACCAAAGGAGCCCTTGGTATGGACAGCCCCAGTGAAAATTATCCATCATAACAGGACTGAAATACTAGATATATCCACAGACACATCATAAACTGAATGTTTTATGCAAAAGACAAGGGGATTAAAAGAAAAAAAGTTTCCCTGATTAAAACAAAATCCAGAAGGTGGAAGTGAATCATTTCAATCCTCCTCTTAGGAAAAAATGTCTGTGAAATTCTTGTCTCCCTTCAGACCTTGTATGCTGGCAAAACTTTTTTTTTCTGACGGAATCCTACCATGCCCCTTTCTGTGCAGCTCTAGACATTTCCAGGCTGTGAAACACATTTCCGTATGGTCAGTCTCTTCTTCTCCAGACATCCACAGGCTTCCAAAAATCTATGCAAGAGACATCACCTTGGGCCTTTGAGGAAATCACAGTGATTGCTTTTGGCACATACGGTTGATTATCAGCAGCCAAAGTCTGGCTCAGTTCAGAAATCCTTTTCGAGAGCCCTGTTTTGGTGAGCTGTGTTGTGGAGTGGCAACAGAAGACCATTGTGCAGAGGGATGTGGGTGCCGGAGATAAGTGGAGGCTGTGCAGAAATGCCCGGATCGGAGTTGAAGCGCCAAGTGGCTGGTGGTGCCCCATGGATGTACAGGCTCCTGAAGTTGAGAACAGCATATTTTTCTGGATTTTTAAATTGAATACCTCTCTGGATATTCAACTGGGTGTGACAGGGAGAATGAAATTAAAGGTGGGAGGAGGAAAGTGCAAGACTGGTTCATTTTCTTGTGGGGTGGGATGCACTAGGAGACCCCTGCTGCCTTGCAGAGAGCAGGGAAGCGCCTGCCAATGTTGTACTTCTGGTTTAGGGTAAAAACCCAGCTCTGTCCCATTTCTGCATCCTGTCCACCCGCCTGGTACTTGGTCGGTTGGACAGGCAGCGAGCAAGGAAGAGGCCAGCCAAACCTCTCTTGTGTTCATACACAAGCTATGGTGGAGCACACAAAACTAATCCAAAGCTTTTGCTCTTGTGTTCGCCCAAGGATGGTGAGTGAGCGTCACAGCAAGAGATGGTAAAACAGCATGGAAAAAAGCCGGCACATCACAAACCAGGTTGATGACACTGGGTGGACTGAGCGCTGGAGCATCCCAGTGAGGGAAAGGGGATGGTGGCACCCTTGTGAGCAGCTGATGGAGCCGGGGAGCCACTTAGGTGAGCGTGTTGGAGTAGAAGCTGAAGCTTTCAGAGACTGTTTTGGAGTCACTGCGGGAGGAACCATTGGAGGTCATGTCTACAGAGAGACGCTTGGCCTTGCTGCTCTCCTCCAGCTCGTCTTCGGCCGAGCCAACCGCCGAAGACACAGTGGTCTCTATCCGGCTGACCTTGTACATGCTGCTCTGTGTCTGCAGGTACCTGGCTGACTTCATCTCCAGGCCCTCGTACTCGCCGGCGCTGATGAATGGGCACCACCGAAATGCATGTTTGAACCCTACGCGAAACCTGGGGGGGGATAGAAGAGATGGTGAAAGGCAGGGGTGAGGGGATGGCAAAAGGACCTCGCTAGGAGTGGGAAGTCAGAGCTAAGCACTGCTAAATAACAACAAAAAAATAGTACTCTTCACTAAGGGAAGAAAAAAACACCAATAAATCCCATCTGGGAGTCGTGACTGTTTTGATACCTGCCCTCAGATCTCACAGGGGCTTTAGGAAAGACTTACTTAGGTGAGTATTGTATGGACCCCGCATCTGCTGGAAGCAGCCCCTGGCAGTGGATGGGACAGAACCATCCTGGAAAAACTCTCCATCCTTACTCTCCTCCATCAGACCCCTCCGCATCTCCCCCTCCTTCCCTCCCTGTTGCACCAAGATGCTGCCGAAAGTCACTCGAAACCCACCTGTCGTTGAGGCAGCAGTAGATGATGGGGTTGTACATGGTGGAGCTCATGGCCAGCCACATGATAGCCAGGTAGACCTGCTGGATGAACTTCTGCAGGTACCAGTCGGGGTTGAAATACTGCAGGGTGAAGTAGATGTGGTAGGGCAGCCAGCATAGCGCGAACGTGCATACCACAATGATCATCATCTTCACTACCTGTGAGGACAAGAGAGGGCAGGGAAGCTGCATCAGACACCCCACAGGTGGGTTGTCACCCTCCAGGAGGGGCCACCTCTTTTTGCCTTGGAGACCTTTCCAACTGGGAACACACGGTCGACATCTTGGTTGACATGCATGTTCATGGAGGACACTCTCTGCTCCATTAGCAACAACCATGCAAGAAGTCCTGACCTATTTCCACCCCAGTGAAGTTTTTTTGGCTGTGGTTAGTTGGGATGGGGCATGAATGGTGGCTCCTACCATGCTCAAAGCTCCTTACCTTCCGCTTAGCTGAGACCTGCTCGTGGTAGCGGTCAGAGGAGTCACCAGGTATCTCGCTCGCCCAGAGGGTGATGCCCACCACAGTGTAGGCACATCCTATCACCAGAAGTGGCAAGAAGTAGATCAGGATGGTCATACAGAAGTGATACCTAGGAAAAAATGGTGGTTGTTGAGTGTGTCCTCTACCTTGTTGCACCAGGGCAGGTTTAGGATGGATATTAGGAAAAAATTTCTTCACCCAAAGGGTTGTCAAGCACTGGAGGAGGCTGCCCAGGGCAGTGGTGGCATCGCCATCCCTGGAGGTATTTAAAAGACGTGTAGATGTGGTGCTGAGGGACATGGTTTAGTGATGGAGTTGGCAGTGTTAGGTTGATAGTTGGACTCAATGATCTTAAAAGTCTCTTCCAACCTAAATGATTTTATGATTCTTTTCAGTCTTTTTCTTGCAAACCGAGCTTCAGGGCAAAGTGCTTCACAGGGGCAAGGAAAATTTGGCATGATTCCTGCAGACATGTTGCCTGCAGAGCTGGGGCTGAGGACTCCCTACTTTCACCCCAAACTTTACCAAGCCTCTGCTGCCAGCCTCTGGCATCCAAGCACCCTCCTGGGGTGGGATGTAGAGGCCAGGGAAGAACCTATGTTACCTCCATAAGGCAAGGATGTTTTAACTGAAGTGGCTCTACTCTCACTTTTACTCTATTTACTCCCCAAATCATCCTAGAGATGAACGCTTGCTCTTATCACACCTTTTATCTGGCAGTCCTGCAGAAGCAAATGTGGGGGTTTTTTTGACATATAAAGGATGGGAATACTAAGCTGAAGAAGTAATGTCTTTCCCTGTGGGGCAAACATTGGGTCTTGGATGCCTAAATCCTGGTCCACCATTGGTTTAGCTGGGCTCAGGTGGCACAAAGCATAACCTCAGTCCCCAAAAATACAGCCCAAACCCTTGTCACGGAGGTTTATTAAAACTTTTCTGTGAATTCAGCGGCCGGGTCGGTTCTCCAGGCTTGTGGAAAGGGCAGGATCTTTGTGTCTGTTTGTAACGGGTATAAATAAACCCCAAATCAAATGGGTTTGGAATAAACTGTTAGCACAGGCTTGAGGCTGTTTTGTCGTGAAGTCGGTTGGAGCCGTGGCTGGGATTGCAGTGGATTCAGTGAAGGATTTGTGTTAAATAGTAGCTGGTTTAAAAAGGAAAAAAATAGTCTGTTTTTAATAAACAGGATAGGGACGGACGGTTTGACCTTGCGGGTTCCTTCCTACTGTCAGAGCTTGCAAAAACCTCTCTCCCCTGGAGAAAGACGAGCGATAGTGGTACAGAAACGCGGTTGGCTCCCACAGTGCTGACTTGCAAAGCATCACGCCTGCCCCCAGTGCCGGAGGTAATTCTCTTCTGACAGCTTTAGGGACTCTGCATGCATTTTCAGGGTGCGTAGCCGGCTTGAATGCAAGGTGCTGCGTCTCTTCAAGGTGGCTCAGGCCCTGTAGCTACACTCCCCTCTTGCACTCACTTGTCCTCCCGGGAGCTTTGATTGAATAATATCGCCAAAGTGTAACGAATGGGTCACGCTCGTGCCTGGTGCGAGTCCCGTAGGGAATGGGGTTGGCCCCGGACCCTTGCTGCCACGCCATCTCCTCCTTGTTTTGTACCTGCAATCTCATTTGGCCTCCTCTTCGCCCAGCGCTAATCACATTTGAGCTGGATTTTGTAGGGCTGTTTTCTATTTTACTAATTAAAGAGGCGTCTCTGTGGCTCTGCGATGAAGATTTTGTTGTGGTTCCGATGTAATGCAGGGTCTTAAACCAGCTGAAAACAGCTGAGAGCGATGCAGAAATGCCCCAGAGGAGCTGTTAGATAATGTATGCAAGATTGACCCTTATTTTCAGAGCTGTGTGGGCATGGTAGGGACAGGGATTTCCAAAGAGCCCCGGGACATTTTGTTTGGACCCTGGGCGCTGAAAACTGGTCAGCATGTGAAACCATCCGTATGCTATTCTGTCTACAAGAATTGCAGGATCAGAGTACTTGGAGAAGCCTGGGGTTTCTAACGTAAAGGTCTTCAGTGTGAGGATTTAGGGTCTTGTATAGGATGGAGGAGCCTTTAGGAGTTATGGGACATTGATGTTGGAGTGGGGGGGCTGCCATCCACTTTTGCCTTGCAAAGCCCAGATGGGCTGTTGGGGCTGTTGTCTCCCAGAGAAGCCAGCGAGTGGAGTGGCTTTTCCCCTTCCCTTAATGAGCCGAAATGGTAGCTAATGAAATTGGAATAGATCAGACATCTATTCCGAAACCAAAAGTGGGAGAAGGAATCGGTGGTTAGCGGCAGTGAGCAGCTGCTGAATCAAATCGAGCTGAATCGCCGGCTCCTGTTGCAGACGCGGCATCTCTCCTGTGCTGATGTCTTCGTCCGCTTCCCCCAGTATGAGTGGCCTGAGAACGGGAGCATTTTCCCAGTGAAAAAAACCCTCGTGTGCCCATCCCTGTCTCTGATACCCTCCGTGTGCTGGGCTTGTGCTTTCTGGGCTCCGTTTTCTAAGAGAAAGGACCCCCTGGTGTTGGGAGAACTCCCCTATTTTTCACTATGAACTGAAAAAATAATATTATTTTTCATCATGGCATTGCAAACAAGCCGGCTGCCGCCAGCACCTTCCTTAAATAACTGCACCAAGGCCATGTGAGCAGGGGAGGGTGTTTGACAGCGGCGCCAGCACCTGTCCCTGCAAAGTTATTTCAGGGCGGTAAAATAACATCTCGGGCTCTGCGCTGTGCGACTGAGTTCACGCAGTTTGGAGAGACACTGCTGAGACGCAAGTTATTTTCAATCCCCACCAAATATTTGGGGTTTGGCTATTTAAAAGCTTCTGCTTAGCATCTGCTTTCCTGGCTGCCCTCATCTGTCTGGAGAGCCCTTGGCTCGCCGAAGAGCATGGGATGCTCAGGCTTTTAAGCGGCGCCCGGCTTCTAGCGACAAATCATTCATAGGTTAATGGTGGCATTTTTCTCTTGAATTAGCTGTTTGAAAAAGCGATGGCCCCAGCGTACAGCCAAATAGCAAATGATCTGTCGAAGCCAGGCCCTGAGCTTGTGCCGGTTGCTGCTTCACTCCGAGGGGGGGCTCAGCCCCATCCCATCCACGTAGGCTTTCTAAGCTGGCGGCGTTTCTTCGCGCTGGCTCTACTTATCACAGTGGCCTGGAATAATTAAGGTTGGAAAACACCTCTGGGGATCAACTGGGCCAGCCCCAGCTTAGTTCTTGCCATACCTGCCTTGCAATGCAAATAAATAAGAAGATAATGATACAGTCCAGCTGTCTGCAACCTGCTGCTCGCTGCTGACTGGCAAACTCATCTCATTTGTCTTGCGGACAGACCTTCGCCAGGCTCAGGTTGGCTTTAAACACCTCTCCGTGCATGTGTGTGCCTTGCTTTGGCTCCAGCACAATTTCACAGCCCTAATTCATCACTCCATGGGACTGGAGATCACAAACGCCTTTTTTTTTTTTCTTTTTTTTTCTTCCCCCCTTCTCTTTTCCTTAACGTGTGACATTTAACTCGCTGCATGACTCGTGGACTTCAAAGAGCAAACCACGGAGGACTGCTGTGCCGGCGGACCAGCGGGGTTGCCCAGACCCTTTGGAAATGCCACATTTAATTAGCTGGCACCTTAACGTGAAGGAAAGAGATTCCTGCTGAGCCCTCCTAGCCCAGCGTTCACCTCCCAGCCTGAGCTGATGCCACAGAGCCTCTTTTTGTAGCTTGGTTTTTAAGCAGGAGAGTGAATTTTGGGACATTTGGTCTTGGTAAATCCTAAATCAGGTCGGGATTTTTTTTCTGTTATTGCCTGGCCAGGATACCCCCAGTAAAAACCTATTTACCTCTTGCCCCAGGAAGCCTTTAGAGATATGGATTGCAGGAAAGGTGCTGCAAAAACCAGAGCCGTACCTGTGTGTAGGAATAAGCCCCTGGGGGCAATGCAGACCCCATCCCCCCAAAATATTGCATCTTAGTAGTTTTACATGAGTTTCCCTTAAGGATGAGCATCCAAGAAGGGCAGAGAGCAACGTTTGGACCAGGAGCAGCGCTGAACTCACCTTGATCAACCTGAATGTGCCCCAAGATGATATGGATGGAGATTTTGCTACCGTCAACTACATAGCATCGGGGTAGGGGGAGGATTTCCCCATCCCAAGGAGCTTCGAGTCATTCCCATCCTTCCTCGCTTCCTTTTTTTATACGTATATTTTTACTTTTTTTTTTTTTTTTTCATTTTTTGTGTATGGTGACTCGCCCCCACTGCTGGAAAAGTTCAACTCACATTTTTCCGTACGTGTTGGTGCTGTGTTCCGGCCACTCCACCAGACACACCAGCCGGCCCGGCAGCTCCTCCATCACTGAGTAGTAACCCTGGGGGAAAGCCAGCAGGAAAGCCAGGAGCCAGATGATGCCGATGACAACCTTGGTGGCAGTGGCTGAGAGCCGGGGTTGCAGCGGATGGATAATAGCCATGTACCTGCAAGGTGGGAAAAGGAGAAATCAAGGCTGGAAAGCCCCGACGTTGCAGCTTTTGAGGCTGTTTTAGGTGTCCCTTGCATGGAGGTCGTACTTTTGCCACCCCCTTAATGCATCCTGGCAGCCCCTCGCTCCGCACAACGCAAACGGCATCGAATAATTCCTTTATGGAGGATCCTCCAGCCAATGCTCTAATTCTCCTGCAGCATCTTACCCTCGAGATCCGAATCCCGTGTGAGCTGCTCATCGACTTTTAGCTGAAAAACAGCTTTGCTAACACAACCGGCAACCGGCTGCTTCTGCAAAGACCAATTTGTACAAAGCCAGCCCCGATGCTGCCATCTGGCAGCAGCCGCTTTGGCAGCGCCTGGTAGTTTTGCCCCCGTGCAAAATCATCTCTCTATCATCGATCACAGTCCCAAGTGTTACAGGAGGAGAACCAAAAATAAGAGTGCTGGACCAGCATGGGATGGGTGATCTGAGATGCCACCTAGATCTGCCCAGCTCGTGGGCTCTTTCCCCCGAACATCAGTTGTCATTCACGAGGAAAGCTCCAGTGGCAACGAGGAAGACTGAATTTATCCATCTGCAAATCTGGTTTTGCAAAGCTGGCAGCAGCCAGCAGCACTAGAAGGATTAAGTGAGAATGTCGCAATTTTTTTATTTTATTCCCTCCCTGCTCCATGTCAAGCTCTGGGAAGAGGAGAAACATTGCATCGCTCTGTGTGTATTACTGCCCAAGGCGTTTGCAACCTCCTCTAATTTTCCTTTCATCCCTTCTCCTTTCAGAGAACGAACAGGTTTTCCTTTTCATTTTTTTCCTAGATGGAAAATACTCATTTGTATTGCATTTTTGGCTGGCCGCTTACAGGGGCAAAGGTGTAGGGATTAGTATGTAAATACGCAGGAGGGACTGCCATCAGCTCTTCCTCAGCCCCAGGGCACCAAACCTTATCGCCTTTGTGCAGCTGAAAATCCACCTAATCCACCTATTAATTACTCCTCGAAAATCTGTTTGGTACTTGAAATTGAAGCTGGTTAGAAAGAGCCGAGGCGATGGGTGTTAGCGATGCTCTGGCCCAGCGGCTGGTGATGCGTCGAGGTCTCCTGCTTTCTGCCTCCACATTTCTTGTTTTCCCCTTGTCGGACTGCGATCGGCTTCCCGGGACCCCATGAGGTCTCGTCTCCTTCCTCTTCCTCATCCTTCAAACGCCACGTGTGGGCTGAGCCCCTCGTTAGCGGGTTTGCTGGGCTGGATGAGGTTTGGGTAGGCTTTATCATGGGGTTCGGAGGGGGTTACGCTGGGTTTACCCTCCCAGGTGGCAAGAAGTCAACGCGCCTGAGTTTGCTGCTGGTGCTCGACCTGAAGGTTCAAGTTCAAGCATGCAAATGGTGGAAAACGAGGGATTTCAACAAAAGTTGGGCCATTTCTTTTGAAATACTTGCTTGGAGAAACATTTGAGGCTGAGACCCCCGGGAAGCAAAGCCAGTACTTGATTGCAACCAGCCAGAAATGCTTTTACATCTCCAACCTTATTTCCGCCAGTGCATTTTGGAGGACTTTCCCCATTGGTTTAAAACACTGTAGAAACCCTCCTGGTTAATAAACCATCCAAATAATTTCCATAACAATGAGCTAAACCCCAACCGCATCGCCTAGAGACCTTTCCAACCACCATCGACTTGTCTGCAATGTTGTCTCATGGTGGAAAGGAGACAGCAAAATTCATCGGACTGTGCCGGCATTGCAAGGATGGGGTCAGGGAGGCAGGAGGGAGCAAACTCGTGGCACTTTGGGGAAAACTGGCCCCAAATCCTATTTTTCAGCAGCGATTCCCAAACCATAGGTCCCAAGCGACCTCTGAAATACTTCCTTGGGGATGCTCTGTGTTCAGCTGCCCATCAGGGTTAAAGATGGGAATAATAACAGTTTTCCCAGACAGGGGCTGTGATGGGGAAGAAAAAAATATAATAGAAAGGGTCTGGGCTGCTTGGAGGAGCTGGTATTACAGACCATAAAAATGCTGGAGATAGATGGAAATGTACAAACATCCTGAAAATAATTAGACCATTATTTCATATTAAAATATCGTATAATTATATAGTAATTGCATCACTAAGGAGAAAATTGTCCTAACATTTTAATAACT
>VZSZ01006818.1:5122-17991 GCA_013398815.1 Ibidorhyncha struthersii | reverse complement strand
GGGCCTGCACGCCTGCCAAACCTCCCTTCCTTGACTCATCCCAGCAGCTCTACCTTCCCCAGGGATGTCGGACGGAGGAGCTCCATGAGCAGGAGGATTCCACTGCAGCTGCCGGCCGTCAGTGCCTTTCCATCGGGCTCCACCAGCGAGCTGGAAATCCCAAAATAACGGAGTAAATGTCACAGAAATGGTGGGGAGAAATCAAGTGATGCCATTTGAAGAATTTTACTCATTTTCACTCTCTTCCTTCTGTCTTCAGCGGGACTTAACCAGTCTCCGCGGTTCAGAGGTGCATCCTTTTTCCCTTTTAGCCTGCCACCTAAGCAGCCTTTCTTGAAACTTTCTTGCTAGGCGGGCGCTTGGAGAGCTTGCTGGGTGGCGAAGCCCGTGAAGCCCCGGGTACGCCTGCACTCTGTAGCCTTGCTTCGGCTCAGGGCTCCGCTCTCGGACGCAGAGCGAATGTTCACCCACGTTACTTGCCTTGGATCTCCTCTTGCTTGATGGGATGGCAAAAGCTCAGCAGAAGTTCCGGGTTATAGCAGAATCTCTGGCCTAATTATAAGGGTTTCTTTTTTTTGGAGAGGAGGGAGGAGGAAGCATATGCTTTCCTCTTTTTTTCCAAGACCCATGAAGAGGCTGAGACCACTGGAACATGTAGAAATCAGCTAGTCCTCCTCCTCCAGGAAAAGAAATTAACCTCAGGGGAATAAGAAGGTTCATCACAGTCCCTTATTTCCATCTCTTTGTAGTGTTGGCTTTGGTCTTGCTTCGTTGCCTTGTAACCATGGTGTCAATTATGATATTGCCCTTAAAGAGGGAGGGATGTTGTCGCAGGTGGAAGGCCCAGTGTTTGCAAACAAAAAAAACTGGGTGAAAAAGAAGAATGTTGTATTATTTCAATGCTTTTAAGAACTCGTCATTCTTTATGTAGATTTAACTAAAAACCCGGAGACGTGCGATCTTGCATTAACTAGCCCCTATGCCTAGAAGAAAAAGCGTTCAATACAGAAACACGTTTTGATTTTGAGGTTTCAGAGAGGCTGCAGAGAAGTGGGATTATTTTAATATTATGGAAACTTCCCTTCGGGATATTGTAATTTTCTTGCCTGTACTTCTTGTTCTCGTTACTCTTAACATGATAATCCTATCCATAGCCTTTTGCCGTAAGTGTCGGGTACGTGTGGCCATTGATGATCGCTACTGGGAGCGGGAATTACTGTGTGCTCTGCAAAACGCGCTTGGCTTGCTCTCAGCTTGTCCTCCTTGCACGCCTCTGATCCGCCGCTCGCCGCCGCCTGTAAATCTGCACGGTGGGAGCACGTGAGAGCGGGATCTACTCTGCAGGGGGGCCCTGCTCCTTGCAGATCCTTGTGTCGTGGATCTGGGCTCCCGCGATGCAAACGAGAGCGGCGATGACTGGGAGGGCTACACCAGCCTGCAGACTGCGATGACTGGTAGCCAGTTGCTACTGTGGGCGTGAAAAATAAGAGCAATCCTTGGGCAGCTGTCGCTGCATAGATGGCACTGGAGATGTGAGTCAGGCTGAAGTGCCGCCTCGTAGGTTCACCCCGATCATAACGTAGAAAGCGCACAGGCTAAGCAGGGTTGGATGTTTCGGGGAAGCTTGGAAGCCCCGGAAGATTTGGGGGTTCGCATCACCTGGAGGGTCGCAGGGTGGGGGAGTTTCACCTTAGGTGACGATGCCTTTTGCTCATCTCTGCTCATTGCACAGCAATGGGGGAATGGAACAGCAAAAGGGAAGGGGCAGATACTGCGAATCTTTGCAGGTAGGTTAATTTCAAGGCCAAACCCTCCAGTTTTTGGAGGAACTGGTTGCTGAGCAGACACAAGGAAGAGCCTCCCGAATGCGGAGAGGGCTGGAGCTCCATGCCAGGGCACGGATGCCACCAGCCTTCAAAGGACATATTTTTGAGTCGTGCCCGACCCTCTCTGGTTTTGCAACCAAAACAATTCACACATAAGGCATATAAATAGAGTGCAGTACTCCCTGGTTATTTTAGCAGCCGGAACAGCCATAGAAACAGAGGGTGATTTTTTTACTATGTGCTGGTTACCTGACCTCCAGGCACCAGCTGCTGCGGATTTCTGCAGAACTGTGAACCAGGCACAAGTCGTGTGAGCTGCCCCCACACTGCTCCGTGCCCGTTCTCCAGCGCCCATTTTTAGCAGCGCGAAAGGGAGTTGGAGTTGGGCGGAGGTTTTTCGTCGGCAGGGAGAGCCAGCACGCATCCCCCGGATGGTGGGAGCTGATGGTGTGGACAGCTGTCCGCTGGGGATGGGGATGAAATTCGGCACGCTCACCGCGCCGGGCACCGGCTGCCTTGGGATCGGGCTGCTCACGTCACTGCGGGGTTCAAGCCTGTCTGAACAGGCAGACCAAAAAAGATATTTAGAAAAGGAGGTTTCAAGAAAACTGGGACTACGGGGCTCCATCTTAAAATATTGGTATTTCAATCGCAATTTTGATTGAAGAGCAAATGTCCCTGTTAAGCGTTCTGGTTTCACGTAATGCTGTTACGTCGAGCCTGGGTTTGAAGTCCCGAGGACAGCATGAAGGTCTGGAACAAACCTTTGGATCCTTCTAGTCCTGGCTGCTTGCAACACTTAGCATTTCCTTAATAGCATGGTAGCTTGACAACACAAATGAACCCAGTTTTGATCCCATGACAACAAAAGCGCATGTATTTACTCTTGGCTGGTCAATTGAAATCCATTTGCTTATTTGGTCGCCGAGGTGCGGAATGAATGTTTAAGTGTGTGTTAAAACAGTCAGCATGGAAGGAAAGTTCCTTAAAATATCTTGTATCACTGGAGATTTGCTGCCAGATAGCAAGTAGGAGGAAGCAGTCATTGATGTAGCATGAGGAGAAGGCTGTTCTTTAGCTCTGCGCTCTTCGCCAGCGCAGGTTGTTTCTCCTCCCTTTGCGAGGTGCCGCAATCCGCTTGGACCGCTGCTGCGGGCGAAGTATTCCATCGAAGGGATCTATTGCAGGAATAAGGAGAGTATCGAGGGGGTGAATAATAGAGGGACTGGAGGGCTCAGTACTGGCTTGAGGGGTTTGGGGGGAGAAGACCCCATCCTGTTGAGGATGGGGAAGGAGAGAGCGGCTGGGTGGGGGTCTGGCAGCCAGGCACGGGCAGAGCCACCGCAGGGCTCCTTTGCAGCACGCTGCTGGAGGAGAAGCCTCTGGAAGAGGCTCTGGAAGAGAAAGTGGGCTCGTCCCCCGCCGGCACCGAGCTGAGCTGTGGGCGCCTGTGTCGGTGCGTGCTAAGTTGCGATCTCTCTGCTTTTAAGGCATTCCCATTTACTCCGTCAGCTTCCAATTCATGTGCTGGAGCACATCCTTGGAATGAGCTGACGCAGTTGGTGGCAGTGTCTTTTGCTCTGAGAGAGTGTGGAGGAAAAAAAAACCAAGACTTCATTTACTTTTGAAGCATAACTCCCATTATAGCTGCAGCTTGCGCTTCCCTGGGTTCATGTAGGCATTTCCTGAGGACAGCTTTCCCTGCAGAGGTAGTTGCCACTCCAGGCTCTGCCGCAGTGGCTTTGAGCTGATTTCCATCTCTTCTTTCCACAGGTGGAGAGAGACTTTGAAAGGGAATATGGAAAGCTTCAGCAGTAAGTATCAACCACACTGGTAAAACAGGAACAGTAGCATACTTCTCTGTTGTGCCCTCTTACTGCATCTTCCCAGGAAATTTTAGCCAGTTATGCTCTTCCCAGCAAATCACTCTGCCCTGTAATTTCTAATTCTTCAGAGTTTCTCTGGTGGCTGGGCGTTCAAAGGTGTCCTAAGAAATATTTGCAGTGGGGTTGAGGTTTGCAGATTATGGCAGCTCTAAAGTAAAGAGTGTAAAATTGCCAGAAAACCGTGGGGTCACCGAACAGCTCAACACCTCTGAGGACAAATATTGGGTTTACCATACTGGCTGTGTGACATAAGCTCACACTTATCATCTGGAAGCATTTGGCTTTGCCATTTGTGGTAAGTGTGAGGACTTAAGAAAATAAGTGACTTTGAATAAGAGATTACCAACCTGAAAAGGTTGAAAACCATCTGAAAACAACTAGAAAAGGTTGGGCAGCGCTGAACTTCATAGAGCCTTGCCTGGATATTTTTAACTCACAGCAGAAGCCAGCGTATTCAGCCCGTAAATGATTTGTTGCATGTATGATACACTTCGGTTTGTTTCTTTCCAAGATTCAGACTTTGCCTTGTTCTTCCATCTTTCAGATTGGAAGATCAGACCAAAAAACTTCAGAAGGATATGAAGAAAAGCACAGATGCAGACTTGGGTATGTGACTGTAGGATACATAGACTGTGAACTTGGCCACAAAGAGATGAAGTGACTTTCTCAAGATCACATGAGTAATCTGTGACAAGTCTGGAAAACAAATCTAGATCTCAGTCCCACTCAGTTTGCTTAGTTACAAGGCCATCTGCATGAGGGCTGCCGAGCAGTATCTCAACCAAGGGAACAGAAAGTATGTTATGGGCTTAGTCCCTGTCTCTTGAGCTGCGGCTCACCGTGTGGCCTTGGACAAGTCACTTCCTTTTCTTCCCCTCACTTTCTGCAACCGAAAAAGAGGAGTAATTATTCCAGTTCTCATGTTAGACAGGCAGGAGCAGTCTCCAGCTGAGCCTATTGTGTTGAGCAATGCATATTCACCTGCTTCAGTCGAGGGAGTCTTATGCTATCTGAAGCCAAAGGAGGGTGTGACGAGGCTTTGGGGGGGTCTGCAGAGCCCCACGTAGGACTCGCTGTACGTGTTTCACGTATGAACTGCTGACCTAGCAGCTCTCATTCAGGAATAACCCCGCTCGTTCCCTCGGTGGCTGCTTGCTTTGGCTTGACCTCGTGGCAGTGGGCGATGTAGGAAGCAATAAACAAGTCATCTCTGCGTGTACCGCCGCAGCTGCCTGCGCCGGGTGACATCTGCCCTTCAGGTGTCCCCTCCCAAGGCAGGGCAGCCCCTGCCTGCTCCATTCATAGCTTCTCTAGTAGGAAACCGGTGTGACCGCCCCACGTGGCGCAGGCTTTAAACGAACATGGGAGAGCGGAGAAGACGGAGCGATCCGGAGAAGTGGGTTCGGTGGATGCCGGTTATTGAACTGAGCAGGGCAGCCTGCAGAAACATGCAGCAAGGAGCTGTTTTAAACACAGATGGTTTTTCTCAGCATGTGGTTTGTAGTCCCTATTTGTACCGGGCCCCCACAGCTCCGGAGCCAAGGCAGATGCACCAGCGCAAACAGGTGTGGGCTGCACTGGTCCAACACTCATCTCGTGGGAGTTCGGTTCACGGAGGGGCAGAGGGAGTGGGAAGGAGCCCCACCGGGCGCTTTGCCAGCAGGAGGGCTGGCAAATTTGGGGCTTCCCATCATACAGGCTCTCTCACCTGTGCGTTTGTGTGTGTGCACGCTCGGATATTGCCAGACATAAACACAGATCCCGGCTCTTGCCTGTGCTCTTCCACCCTTCCCAGAACCCTGCTGGCACGTGCGTGTGCTTGCACAGGGAGGGCGGTGGGAAAGGCACCAGTAACCAGCTCTGCCAGGACTCCTTTCCAGGGTGAAAACTGCCCTTTCTGGGGACTTTGGTCATTGTCAGGGATCCTTGGTAAGTTTTTCCTCGTTAAGGATTCCCCTCCCCTCCCTTGCAGTGGGCGTTGTTTATATGGAGCATTTCAAGTCCCAGAGGAGCTGTGGGAGGACTTTCTTTTTCCGTTCTGCTACATGGCAGAGTCACAAATGAGCCTTGGCCAGATCCAGTAAGATCTGATTTCTCATTTAAAGGCACGAAATCATGAGTGTAAGGGAAGATTTTGAATGTGGTCTGGTGAGGGATGGCTGAAGGAAAAGGAGGTAGATCTGGTCGAGCACTGAGGACTCCTTTCCTCACCTGGCAGTGCCCATTCCCAAGAGGAGTTAGCTGTGCTTGCTCAGCCAACATCCAGCCCCCGTATCCGACGAGGAAGGCAGTGTATCAGCGTTGTTGTGTCCTCCTGAACGTCTTATTTCTTCCACTGTACCTCTGTGCCGAGGGGGTTGATTATTCACTGCCTGCAAACACTGCCAAGCAAACTGGACCTGGTGGCTGGAGTCTCCAACTTCTGCCAAAAAAAGACTCAGCTCAAAACGAGACCGATTCCTCCGTCTGCACGAAAATGTTCCTGCGAGACTCGGCCGCTGCCCCGCCAGCTGCGGCAGTGTGGCTGGGAACAGGGCACCAATTATTAGTGGCACTCTCTGTGCTGTGCCTAAAGATCACTAACCCCCTTCCCCACGCTCTTTCCAAAATATGATTTTAAGGAGCAGGAGGATATTCTTTAATTGGAGACAAAAGCTCTCCTTTTGAAATGAGATACAGGTGATGCACTGGGTCACCGTGGCTCAGTTTTGCTCTCTGGAGCGTGCCTGGGTGTTCTCCACTGCTTTTATCATGATCAAACAAGCAGCAACTCTCTAAAGTCACCTCCTTTAACTGGAGTCATGTCCTGCGTGCTTTTTGTGCAGTACAGACCCTCCTGAAACCCACCCCAAGGGGCAGGCGATGCTCACCTCTTCCTCTGCTCTCCTCTCCCTCCCTTCTCCCTTCTCCCTTCTCCCTTCTCCCTTCTCCCTTCTCCCTTCTCCCTTCTCCCTTCTCCCTTCTCCCTTCTCCCTTCTCCCTTCTCCCTTCTCCTTCTCCCTTCTCCCTTCCTCTCCCACGTCAGCCATGTCCCTGTTGAGTTTGAAGACGGGGCTCACCACCGAGCATGTGGAGGTGGGACGGGGGGATGCCCTCCCCAGGTCCCAGTTCTCTGCGCGCCATCGGGACACAGTGTTTGCAGAGCTGCCTCGGGAACTGCAGAGCCCACCGCGGCTGCTTTTTCAGAGCCATACAGGTGAGGGGAAGGGCCTTGCCCAAAATCTGGCTGTACGTGTGCCTGAAAAGCCCCAGTTTTTGGCCTCTTGGCGTGACCCCGCTGCTCGCCGCAGCTCCCCTCGCTACAGTACGCTTTCAGTCCTCTCCATATGAAGGGAAACTAATTTTTCTTCCAGCTGAAGGAGTTCTGCCATTCTTAACTCCGTCCCATTTTGGCACAAATCCTTTCTCAGATGTGGTCACACATATGGATTATATCCCATCTGTTTAAAGGTTTAAATGCCTAAACCCTTAATGTTTGGATAATAGACGGATACGGTAGCTTTGTTATTCCATAGTTAGTGTCTCGTTCTGCATTGAGCTTCCCAGCTATTTAGCTTCTGAGCTCTCTGTATAATTGTGTGTAACCTTTAAATCAGAATGTTTAACCCCTTGATTTATGATCTTAAGCCCCATTATTCAGATGACTTTAACTTTTAATATCTGAGTGAGTACAGTAGGAGTCTTTCCAAAGCTCATCTGTAGCACGGCTAAAGCATCTGGCTTTCTGATCTTAAACTGGAATAACTTACAGCAACAGTGCTGACGAAAAAGAACTCTCTTTTTTTTTTTTTAAGTACCCGGGACTTTTCTTCTTTATTCCCATTTATATCGATGCTTGCCTCTTCATTCATCTCTTTTTTCCATTCTGTACCTTAGCTATTTTCTTGCTTTTTTGCAGTGGTCCTGCCATAGGGATTTAATTTTCCTGTTAAAGACCAAGTGTGTGGATAAGAAGAGAGATGTGTCTGATGGAAAACAAATAAAAGTGCTTGGCGAGGCAGGAACTGAAGCCCGGCAGCGTGTGACCTGGTGTTTCTGGATTTTGTGGTGACAGTCGCAGGGTCTGAAGAGACTTCAGCCTTTGCCTTTTCCCCTGGCTGGGAGGGTTGGTCTCCACAGGCAGAAAATTTAGGCTCATTGAGGGAAAGTGCTTAGCCAGCTTGTGTCTCTGCTGCCTGTGTAGTGCCTATTTTGAGAGTAAAAGAGAAAAACTCCTCTTCCAGTCCTGTCAGTCTGGTCCTTTTCCACTAGCACTAAATCCACTTCAAATATATATTTTTGTAAAGCCATTTGAAAGACTTAATGGACTGTGATTTTTCTCATTGTGGAAGAGCTGTAGTGAGACTGAGAGTGACACTTAATAGTCTGTCGAGAAAAGATGTGTAAAAAAACCCATCTACATTTTTTTTTTAAGAGAACAGTGCTTTTGTTAGTCTGGTATTATTTCTGGCAACATCACAAGCCGTACATCGGAGTGGTTCAGACTTAACTTATATAAAAACAGTTCTCCGGGTGTTTATGTGAATGAATTGGTGGCTCTTCCTTTCTTTTCTCTCAACCAATGTTGACTATCTTCCTGGAAAGTTGTGCTAAACCCTCCTCGGTGGCTGAAGTCCCTGATTTTTGCCCGTGGTCACCCTTTGCAGATGCAGGAGCCAGCCCTGGCGATGAGTGGCTGTCCCACCAGGCGGCCGCTGGGACGTGACCCTCTCTGCTTTCCTTTGCATGTTCTCCACTCCCGTTGCCCGCAGCCATGTCCAAGTCGGCTGTCAAAATCTCTTCGGACCTGCTGTCCAACCCCCTGTGCGAACAGGAGCCCAGCTTTCTGGAGATGGTCACGGCCTTCGACACAGCCATGAAGAGGATGGACTCCTTCAACCAGGAGAAGGTGAACGTGGGTTTGGCTGAAGAAGGGGACACTGGGGTGTGCTGGGGCCCTGGTGGTATCTCACCCTTCCAGACAGATCCTCCTTCCTTTTTTGTCATCATCCCCAAGACGCTTCCCATATGAGTTTCTCCATAATCTTACTCTTCTTCTGAGTGGTTGTACTGGGGATTGCAGCTCATCCCGAGCACATGGGAGAAGTTTGCTATTTTTTGGTTAAAGGGCATTGTGGTTGTGCTCAGAAGCCCACATCATCCTATGGTAGGCGCTGTGCAAACACGTATCGTTGTGCAAACAGGCTTTTTCAACAAGCCTGACATATAATCATCCCTTTTGCTTTCAACAGGTGAATCAGATCCAAAAGACAGTCATAGAGCCTTTGAAAAAGTAAGTACCAACGTTGTCTTATGAGCCATATCGAGTGTTTGTCATAACCGTGTACTTTAGGGATGTGTATCATCGAGAGAGATGTTGTCAGGTTAGAAATCAGCCCTTCCTAAGGAGGTAATAGTTCACATCCCGGTGCCAAAACGACATCTTCCTCACCTTACAGCTGGGGCACGGGGAGGTGGGATGGTTTAGCTGAGTCCGTACTCTGTGGCAAGGGCGAAGACCTCTTGTGTCTTACCCTGCCAGATGTCTTTATCTGTACTTTAAAGAACGCCTGAGATGAGTGATGCTGCATGCATTAAAGCATCCAGCTTCTCTCCCGTTACATGTTGGTTACTACCAACACTTTGCTCCATCCGAAGGGGAAAAGTCAACTGGGGAAGCTCCCCTGTGGGCAGCGGGCACGGACGGTGCCGGCCGGCCCAGCGTGGTGAGTATTTAGGTGTTTGAACAAAAGTTTCTTTCCTTTGGAAGTTTTCTAGATTGAAAAAAAAAAAAAAATAGAAGCTTGCTTTTAGGGAAAGTTCTTTCATATTTATAAACAATATATCCATGCAGGAAAGAAAGAGACGTTACAGAGCCGCCGTAGCTAGACAGTGAGCAGGTGGGAAGTACAGACAGAAAAACGCCAGCATCTCCTGTCCCGGGCTGGTAACGGGATGTCTCAGACCCCGGAGGAAGTCTTGCCAGACCTCTGCAGGAAAAGCCTGGTCGGCAGGGCCAGCGCAGCGTGCGCGTGGAAGGGACCCCACTGCAGAGTGACGCCGAGAGCCACCCTGTCAGCGGGAGGAGAGGGAGCAGGGAGTGTGCCGGAGCCGGACCTCGCTCCGCACCGTGCCCGGTGTGGAAAGAAATCCTTATCAGAGAGTGAGAGCCGGAGCTGTTGACAGTATTGTTCGGGTAGCAGATTTCCGTATTTCCCCCCCGTTCTTGCTAACTGGTGCCGTACAGTGCGTCAGGACTCAGTCATGCCTCGGCACCGCAGCAATTTTGTCACCTCGGTCTCATCTGGTGCAATTCCCCCTCTGTCTGCACAATTTGCACCGGCGTTAGCAGCCATTACCAGTGTCACAGGCTGTACCCCCTAAACGTTTAAGGAGTGCTTCGGTTGCTACACCAAATGTCTTCTGAAATCCTGAGATTTGCTATTTTGTTACAAGAACAGAGCAAGCGAGCGAAAATAAAATAAAATGACTTTAATATGACAGTAAGTGTTGCAAATTACTGAATAACAATTTTAGTTTAGGTTTGACACAGGGTGGTTTGGGTTTTTTTAAGTTGTTGTTTCTGCCCAAATCTGAAAGTAAAATCTCGTGTACCACTTAGCGCATGAGGTTACACTGTGTTTCTATCCGGGGGATGTTTGGTGACTCAAGTTTTACCTTGGTCGTCTATCCACGACCAGAAATTCTTGATTATTTAGAAAAAAAAAAGAAGAAAGAAAGAAAGAAAGATAGAAAAAAAATCCCAGGCTTGTGCTGTGGAATTGTGTTGCTTATTATCTAGATTGTCCTCATGAAAGATACATTAACTTTTTCTTCCAGCATTCTGTTAAAATTGGAAGAAGGGCTTGTGTCTCTGAAATCTTCATGGATTTTTATTTTTTTTTTCTTCTCCCCCAACTTGATGAAATGAAAGATAATCCCTTTCCCTGCAAACCTTGCCTTGTGTTTTAAACCCTGGGCAGTGTATGGGGCTCTTAATCCAAGACAATAAAGCCATTTTCACGTTGCCAACGTCGTATTCTGCGTTTGTGCAGCGTTTGGCTCGGGATTGCGGTAGACGCTGCCGTAGCACAAATGGTACAGAAGGGGAAAGAGCCTGTTCGTCTCGCTTTGGGTCTGAGGCAGCTGTGCGAGATCGTGGTAGGGAAATACTGGGGAAATGGTGGAGTTTTGCAGGACTCTGGGGCAGGCACACTGTTCCTCCTTGGCGCCAGCGTGGTGCCCGGGAGGGCGTTCGCCGGGAGGTTTCGTCTCACGAGGTGTAACGCTCAGCTCGCCCGTTATCGGTCCGGTCTGTAGTTAAGCGTTAGGGTGTTTACTTCGGCATCCTGGCTGCTTTCCAGTCTCGGCAATTCTCTCGAGCTTCCTAAATTTCCACTGGACCTGGATATGGTATTTTTTTCCCCTTCCTGCCCTTTGGCACCTGCGAACAGCCGCTGCGTGCTCTTAAACAGCTTACGTTTCATGCTCGCCGAGGCTGCATCTCCACGCCGAGCGAAAAATGTTCCTTTCCTTCCCTCTTTCTGACTCTCCGCGAGCGTAGGTACGCGCATGGCCGAGTCGTGCAGCCAGGAACATTTCTGAGGAGCCCAAGGGTCCATTTTGAGGCTAATGAGATGCAGGAGAGAAATGCAGAGCTTGCACGTCCCCTTGTCCTGCTGGCAGATAAACCGCGGCAACGTTTCTAGGATAAAAGTTTCAGATTAATGAAAGCTGCCTTGAGGAGCTCTTCTTATTTCCAGTTAGGTATTGCTTCCCCTCGCAGAGACAGCCTTCCCCAGCCTCTCCCAAACTTGCTTTGACCTAGAAAAAGGCTTTTGCTGCAACAGCTGCACTTTATTACATCTTCACTGGTGGTCTTTTATAGTTTATTAGCCAAAGAAAGAGATAAGTCTAATCCAGGCAATTATCATTAGTGGTAATATATTGTAATCAGAGGCACATGTGCAGTAAAAGCTCCATTCAGCTGTCCAGGGATCGTAGGTTTCAGACAAATACTGGAGAATTTGTTAAACCATGTAGAAGAAAGCGGTAGTAGATTTAGAGGGGGGGTGGTGGCTCGTATTGTTTAAATCCTTCTGCTTCTGGGGACGTAGGGTTATTCAGCGTTTTTGCTTTTTGGGCCCCAAGAAGCCCTTGGCTGGGAATCACTCATTTAACTTCAGGGAAGGAGCAAAGCTCTAATGAGAATATTGCATATTTCGGCGTGTGGGTTGGGCAAGGAGCTGGGGTGGCTGGGAAAGGTCGGGAGGGATCTGCTCTCCTCTTTGGGAGATGCCTGCATAAATTCACACCAGATCGGCGGATTTGGGGCAAGAGGGGGGAGAAAAACAGCTGGTTTTGACTTCACTCTTCCAGTTCTTCACTCTGGCTTGGGTGAGGAGTATTGGCTGGGTCGGGGATGGTGATAGACGGTGTTCTGTCGTCTCAGCGTTACATATTGTGTGTCAGTGTTGAAGGAAGGAAGCAGCTTAAATAAGCCAGGTGGTTTGGAGATTCATGGGCTTTAATGCCTTTCGCGTTTAGAGCCGATTTTCCTTGCGGCGGGGTCTCGAGTTAACAAACTCGAGCTGTCTGCCCCTCCCTGAGCATCAGGATGTCAGGGTCACCCCGGCGCGGGCCCGTCCCCTTGGCTGGGAGGGTGGTCCTGCTGCTGTGGGATGGGGAGAGGCTTTGGCAGGGGTGACACAATGGTGCTGCTGCCACCGGGGTGCCATCAGCCGGGACTGGGTGTCACCGCAGCGGGAGGTCCCAGAGGTGCAATCCAGGAGCGGACTGATGTATAAATTCAGTTCCAGCTGTACGTCAGCAAGTATAAGCTGGCGATAGGGCACAAAGATGCTGGGAGGGCTGGAGCCCCTCTGCTGGGAGGACAGGCTGGGAGAGTTGGGGGTGTTCAGCCTGGAGAAGAGAAGGCTCCGGGGAGCCCTCAGAGCCCCTTCCAGTGCCTAAAGGGGCTCTAGGAGAGCTGGGGAGGGACTCTGGATCAGGGAGGGGAGCCATGGGATGAACCGGAATGATTTTACACTGAAAGAGGGGAGATGAGATATGGGGAAAGAATTGTTGCCTGTGCAGGCGGTGAGCCCCTGGCGCAGGTTGCCCCGAGAAGCTGTGGCTGCCCCATACCTGGAGGCGTCCAAGGCCCGGTTGGGCGGGG
>VZSZ01006816.1:0-19923 GCA_013398815.1 Ibidorhyncha struthersii | reverse complement strand
CCTTCTCCTTCAGGACTGCAAACTCCACCAGTGCATGTTCACTGCAGCCCAGGCTGCCTCCAGGCTTGACATCACCAATGTCTTCACTTGCATGAGTGACCAGCAGGTCCAGTATCACATCTCCTCTGGTAGCGCTGCCTATTACCTGGCTTAAGGAGTTGTCCTCCATGCACTCCAGGAGTCTCCTGGATTGCCTAGAGCTCACTGTGCTACTTTTCCAGCACACGTCAGGGTGGCTGAAGTCTTCCAGCAGGATGAGGGCCTGTGAACATGATGCCTCCTGTAGCTGGAGTAAGAAGGCTTTGTCAATAGGCTCCCCTTGATCAGGCAGCTTGTAGTAGACAACAACCACAAGGGTCCATTTGTTGCCTCAGTCTCTGATTCTTACCCATAGGCTTTCAACCTGCTCATGGCTGTTCTTCAGAGACAGCACTTCACACTCATCATTTCTTGATGTAGAGGGCAATGCCTGTGCCCCTCCTTCCTCACCTGTCCTTTCTGAACAGCCTGTAGCCTTACTCCAGTCATGGGATTCATCCCACTGAGATTCAGTAATGGCAACATCGTTGTAGCTTTCTCTCAGCACAGTGGCTTCCAACTCCTCCTGTTTGATGCCCATGAGGTGCGCATTGGTGTAGAGGCACTTCAGACTGGGCTGTCTGCCATGTCACCTACTTAGATGAACATCCCTTACTTCCTTTGAGGTATTTCTCTGGTGTTTCTCTATTGTCTCCTATCACCTTAGAACCCCCTGGCTCATGTCCACCAGAATGGGTGTCTTAGGGGTGACCTAACTTTTAACAACTTCAGTCTGAGATTGTCATATCATTTTACAACTGCTTTGTCATGTTAAGACATTGAAAATAGTGCTTAAAGTGACTTTTTGATTATTTTAATACAATCTGGCGTGGCCTTTCACTGAAGTCTGAACTTATGTATGAAATTGCAACAATGGCATAAAATTCAAAAAAGATTTCCCAAAAATAATTATTAAGTTATCCTCAGAACTTACAATTCAAGTATGCAAAATGTAAATTATCATCAAGGTTAGCAAGATCAGAAGAAGATGTTTAAAAACAGAGCAGGTTTGGTTTATTCTATTTTTTTAAAAAATAAGGTTTCCTGTGTAATTATCAAATATAAAAAATATTCTTATAATATCCCACGTATTTAAGGAATATAAATTTCTGCTGAAGAGCCATTTTAATATGATGAGTTTCATATAATTGTGTAATTTTTAGAATAGTCCCATAGAATTTCATGTATGAGCAGGGTGGTATGACAACAACTGGAATCTCAGATAAGATAATGCAGTTGCAAATCTCTTGCTTCTTGCAGAAAGATATTCTTTCACAGCTAAATTTAAAATGATGTACAGTTACCAAAAAATAATTTTCACCCATTTAAGGAGAATCACAGTCATCCTGAGGTTTTACTCCTCATTCTGTATTTAAGCCATAAATTTCACACAGGGTTTAATGGCTTATCTCTTAAACTAAACGTATAAACAGTTAGCTGTGGGATAACCAAATGTTACTAAATCTGTGTATTTGTCCACATTTTTTTGCAACAAGCAAAGTAGTTGATTGTTCAGGCAGCATTTAGTCAAGGGTCTTGCCTCTCTTCAGAAGTGAAACAAATTTATTCCTTTCAGAAATGTTATTGACATTCTATACCACACTACCTAACAACATTACTGTCACTGAGATCTTTCTGGGTTGACTGACAGGCTGGACCATCAAACAAGTTATATGAGATATGGTACCCATCCACAGCCTTGGTATGTCTTCTTGGAGTCCTTGAGCTTGTTCCTTAGTTACACTGGCATCTTGAAAGGTCATGCTCCGTAGTTATGACAGGAAAACCTTTCTTACCCCTCTTGATGCATGCAGAATTGTGCTATGTCTATAGGACACAGGAACATCTGGAGCATCTGTTAATGACAGACTAGCTCCAACTTTTTCTTCTAATGCCAAAGTGTTTCTCACTGAAAGGTGTCTTTTACCCACTGGGCATTTGAAGTAGAACATTTGAAAAATATTTTCTCTGAGTATGAAATATTCACTAGAGATTTTTTTTTCTTTCCCACACCAAAATTTGTTAGTCCAGCCAGAGTTACTATGCTTGTCTCATTTTACACAGCCCATTTTCTTCCAGTCTTTGCTATTTTTCTTTCATTTCTGTCATGAAAGCTTAGTGCTTTCTTAGGAATAAGAAAATATCAGAAAAAACCTCCGGGAAATCTTTCAAAGTAGCATGTGGAGACTGAGACAAGGGAATGCTGTGCATTGATAGACTTGCACACTGCTTTGAAAGTGTCCTCCCACCTCTCACGTCTGTTATGGTTTGGCAGGGGACATCCAACTTAACTTTTTATTCCTTTGAATCTTTTCTTAAGATTAATTTACATATATTTATTTGCATTCTTGAGCAAGCCAGAAGAAAGTATCCGGTCTCCAGAAGCCCATGCCCGCCTGTATTTCCCTTGGTGTTTAAAAGTCCTTTGGACCCATGCTCTTCAAGTCGTTTATCTTTGCTTACTGCAGCTTGAACATATTAGTTCTTAGAAGTGTGCACTTTTATGTAAAGAATGTAAATCTGGACACACATAGCTCTGCCAGTATTTGGAGAAACCAACACCCTAACCTTGAGGTCCTCCTACTTCTTCAAGTAAAATAATTGTGTGCCAGTGTGGGGGTGTTTATGTGTGCGTGTGTGTGTGCAAGTGTGTATCTATATGTATGATTTCAATTTTATTTCAAAATAAATATTTTTGGAATATGGATTATATTTGGAAACGTATTTAATATATATGTGTATACAAGTATTCTTGGTGTATCTGAGAACAAAAGCAAGCATTCAGTATAGCTCCATGTTTAAATAGATAAATGTTACAAATTTCTGTATACATGTGTGTATTTTGATTGTCAATGAAAGAGGAAGAAACATTCATTTGGCAGGAGTATTTAGGCTTCCTGCACAGCGTGATTTGGCTGGTAAATAGAGGCACTTCTTTCAAGCACATGGTAAGCAGTAGAGGATGCAGCAGCTGTATCAGGTGTTTATGAAGAGGAATTCTGCTATTGCTAAAGCATCATTGAAGGTGAAATGTGGGAACAGAAAAGGAGCTGTTAAGCTCAGGATACTTTAGTAATGATGATATTCTACTGCAGTAGCAGCTTCTTTTGAATGAAGTTTTCGGCTAATGCTGTTGTGGGTTATACAGAGAGGAAGAAAACAAACGGAGCTCTTTGCAGCAAATCACGCTTCAGTGGGACTTGGACACAGCGATGGCATACCTGCAACAGAGAGTGGTGAAAAGATTAAATGAAGAAGAGATTGACTAACTGACATTTTTTTATAATTATAGCTTCTGCAATTTTTTGTCATGGAATGAAACTCATATTTTCATCCACTATTTACATAAAAATAATTGCTAACGGTGCAAAGTAATGTTAGTCTGTGAGTGTTTAAACATTTCAAAATGACAACTTAGGGACCCATGTCATAGCAAACGCAAATCACTTCTTTCTTAACTATATGCTGGTATCAGATTTACATAATGCCTAAACTAACAGTTTATACAATATAATTTAGAGTAGTTTTATCTTACATATTTAAAGTGTTGAGAAGAAGAGACTGTGCATCATCAGCTGCATAGAATGATTACTGTTTTGCAGTTCATTATATTAAGCATGCAGTGGTATTTGCTGTGCTATCTTAGGTAAATTTGTAGCTGTCATGGTTTGGGCAATGACTTATGTGGAATAGTTTGATAGAACATTAGGAAAATGCTATTGTGAATAACTATGTATAAGGTACAGCCTCATAGCATACATGCATATTAAGATTTATGTGATACGGGTATAGGACATCTATTTTATCAGAGGTGATGTTAGCAAACTTAATCTAGCATCAGTATGTTTGCTGGCCTAACGGGAAAAGCTAAGACTGATCTAGCCCCAGCATTAGTGATGCCTGTAATGCATTTGTTATTGACCTTGGTTGTGTAGCTTTTCCCTTCTCCATTCATACAGGCAGTATGTGGCAGCAGACTTTCAATTTTTTGGATAGGTTGATGTAGCATTCTAAAATGTTTATTTAAAAATTTAATTTAAAATGTCCAAAAGCATAAGTGTCTTGATTGCATTTCATTCTTAATGAAATATTAATGAAAGGAGTTCAATTTTTGATTGTACTAAATGTCATTTAAAATTTGAAACAACTCTGTAAATTAACAAAGCTGTTCATAATTTAACATGTCCAATGGATCAAGAACCTTATTTTAATAATATTAACTGCTTTCATCCATTTTGTTTCTCACATTTTATTTAAAAGTTCATGTCAAGTATTTCTTCACCCTTCTCACAAAGCTAATTAGCATTCAGGAATTTATAATTAGCAAAGTGAGAAAGTTATGGCGTCTTCTGTAAAGTATTAAAATGTCTTGTGCTTGGGATAATGGTGTCACATAATTTACAATAAACTAAAGGTGACTGTGATAACTACAACTTGCTACTACAGTACTATAGCACTGTGCTGCTACAGTGCTACTACAATACCACGGTAACTGCAACACTCTACTGCTACTACAACATACTGAACTACTTGCTGAATAGCGAGCATAGCGATGCGAGAACTCGATTCTGAATTGAAGTCACTCTTTAATGTAACAACTCAGCCTGAGTGCAGTAAATTTTCTTCTATCCAAGGGTCCAAAATTGTGTATTCAATAATGGAAATAAGAAAACAGAGATATAGTCAAGATATTGCGTCACTGGATATATTTTATTTTCTCCAAGAAACACTCAACAATGCATCTTGTTTATCTTTTGCTATGAAATCAATTAGGAGTAACTTATATGTAAACACTTTCATGGAACAAAAGTTGACATTCAATTTTATTAACGCAAAAGTCTCAGATTTTTAAATCCAACTGAAACTGTACGTTTCTCCACACGTTTGCATGTGCATATCACAACATATCCTTTAACATGAAACGACTCTGGCTAAAACAATGTAAACAAAACCACAAGGAAAAATGGTGATGTGCCATATGGGTCAAGAGGTGGACCATCAAAAATAACAGGATTCCCAAACTAAAGACTGAAATGACAAGTGGGGCTTCAAACCCAACAGAAGTGCATAGATTTGTACTGGTATTGAGAGTTGTAAGTCTGTCAGTTGTAGTTCTCACAGATTGGATCAGCATGTTTAAATTCAAATGGAATTTTGACTGAGCAGAGACTTAAGAATCCAGTTAAGTGTGGGAACTTGTACCATCATTGAATAATTTCCTTGGGCTGGTGCAGAGAAGATGCTAAAGAGTTGGAGCTATAAGATTTCATCATCTGTAAGTTTTACTTAAAAACAGATATCAGAATGTGAATATATAGTTTTCAGTAATTTTCTGGCAGTTAATAGTAGAATATTTTTCCATAATAATCTAATAATCTAAAAGATAATAGAAAAGATAATTTTCGTAAGCTTTCAACAGAATTTCCCTTTCTTTTATTTTTGTTAACCCCATTTGAATTTTCTCTGCTAGACTGTGTAAGTGTTGAAAACAGTACCTTGCTTTCAACCCCTAAAATAAATGAAGATTTTTAACCCAATGATAGTTACAAAAAGGGCTTTATATGACAGATTTTTCACCTCAAAATTTGTACTGGAAAAAAAAAAATCATTACCTCTGCTGGGCATGTTTCTTTTAAATTTTTAATCTTTCATCTTTTAGCTTCTGTATGTCCATCTTTGTGCATATACATATACCTTGTGCAAATATACATTTTACTTATTTTAATGTTTTCTGTTTTCTGATATGTTTTACTTGTTCTGAATTCTTGCGATTTTTCTGTTCACTGGTTAAGTGAAGCTTGTGAGCATAACCAGTAGTCAATAATTAGTGTAACCCAAAGTTCATGGTATTTATCAATTAGAAGATCTATAAAGCAATTAGACATCATGTCACAAACTCAAGGCTGAATCTTTCCTTTGCACACAATCTTTGCATAGCTCCAAATGTTCCAGAATTTCAGAAGCAGGTATTTCAACTTATAACCTATCCCAAGGAAAACCAAAACCAATGTAGACTTGGTGACGTTAAGTTAAACATATTCATAAAGCCAATATAAATAAGTTTTAAACATATTTTGTGAGAAAAATTGTCCTCCTGTAGTCTCTGTAGTAGGAGTATAAAGATATATATATGTGAGCAAATACATCTGCACTTGTCACCATCACAGCTTCCAAACACCAATATCTCCATATTTACTATCTAAAACATTGTGATACAGAAATATAATACATTTCAGCTAAAAAAAAAAAAAAAAAGTTTTTTTTTACTAATTTCATTTACTTATATATTGGTAAGTGATAAAATTTCCTACACAAAATTAAGATGGATACACTGAAAAAAAGTTTATTATTGTCTTTAAAAATGAGAGACTGCTCAAGAAAATTGACTACTACAGCACACTCAAGTGGGGGATGGCGGTGTTTTAGTGTCTTAGTTTGAAAATAGCTCTAACTCATCCCCAGATCTTTTCTTTAGTATTTGCACCACAACTTGTTATCAGGGGAACAACTGATAGTATTTTGGTAATGCTTTTTGTAAGACTTAGTTTTAAGCAGTTTGCACTTTGTATTTGAAAGGCAAGGAAATCCAGTTTACACAATAGAAATTTGTATAAAATTTGTATTTGGTACCTACATGCATTCACAGTGAATTTAGCCAAAATATATCTATATTTTAACTAAATTGGCCTAGCTACTTGAAAATAGAAGAAAGCTTCTTTTTGTGCAAAATTAATTATATTAATTTCTTATAGCTCTATATTTCCTGATTGATCTGTTTGCTGACTTAAAATAAATTGAAATTCATGAATTAGAATTGGAAGGCACAGATATTTTATTTCTATTGGAATAACTCATAGTTTTATTATGGAATAAACCTTCTGTTAATTTGAGGCATATGGTCTCAAAAGTTATTGAATTATGATTACACATTTCATTTTGATAATGGTAGATATGTATTTGCAAGCATTTAAAACCTCTGAGATCATGTTATCTCACTCACCTATAGCCAAATGATCAAAAAGTGAATATCTGATGCAAAATCTTATATAAGATAATGTTCAAGTCAAATTAAAATGGACCTTCATTTGTGTAAATATATAAGTTTAAGGGAACTGAAAATGAGTTCATGACCACACAGCATGATATCCACTAACAGCTGAACTGTTCTGATTCACTCTTCCTAAAGATTTGGTCCGTTACTTGAAAATAAAAAAAAACAACCTCTTTTTTCCATTTTTCACAAGAAAAAAAAACACAATACACTGTCTTGCTTCAGAGGGGCAAGAAGAAGATGGTGGTGAAAATTCCCATTGAAGATGCACTTGGAAAACAATTGCAACTCAATGTAATTTTCTACATGAACTCTCTTGGACATATCTGAAGAATACTCTGAGGAGGATTTTGAATTTGATTTTCAAAAAAAACCCCACTGAACTCTTTTTAGGCTCAGAAGTATTTTGGTATGGAATTGCTTCTTATATCATCTGTGCTGTTTTCTCTAGACTAGGATCTCTTCATACAATGTCATAGCATGGTGCTTTATTAAACAGTATGTAAATATTGAGTACATTAATGTAAAATTATTAAAATAATAAATTAATTTATCAAACATATAAATATTAAATAATAAATTTTATTAAATTAGCTGTGGAGTCTTGAGTAATTCTTAAAGGTTTTCAGACATGTAACACAAAGCAACTAACTCCCCCAAACTGACATATTGTTGCCAATTTGTGTATTTAGCATTTAAAAGTGTCACAGACTAACTTGATATAAAAATTTCATTGTACAGATGGTTTATATTACATCAGAAATCTCTTATCAGAAGGTCACATAACCAAAATGCAGAATACTTTTTTTTTAGCTAAAAAAAAAAGACACCAATAAATCACAGAAAACCACGTTGTGAATCTTAAATTCCTTAACAATTTCTTTTTTCATATTTCCAAACACCAATATTGCTGATGTCAGGAAGTTGCCTAAAAACATGCTGTTTCTTCTTGAATTACATTAAAAAAATTGTGGCAGAAATTCAAATCATTCTTACCTGTTAGATCAATTCTGATTGTTATGAGCTTTGCACAACAGATATTTATTTACTAGCTTTCTTACAAGCATTTATCAAAAATTTTAGAGGAAAATGTATCATGCTGGATTGAACAGGTCAAGAAAGGCACTCTCAACATTTCCAGGTCCAACCAGCAGCAAAGCTGAAGATGTATCCCCAGCATGGAGAACGCACAGAGTGGACTTATACACCACATATGTGCGTGGCTGGCCACATGGATCACAGACAGGCACTCATGGTGATGGGTTTCACATCTACAAACTGAGGCTGATGGTTCTCCTGAGATAGCCTTGTCAGGGGTATGGACAGGGTGTTCAGTTCTCAGGAATCCTAAATTGGGTTCTCCACTCCCATTGTGCTCATTATGCGGACAACCTTTGATAGACTGATGGACCTTGTGATGGGTCTGGGAGTAGTCAGGGTTCTCCTTCTGCCATTGTTTCTCTGACCTCCTTTGGGATTATGCAGGTAAACTTTATCACATAATCTAACAAAAATCTTGGATGTAAATATAACAAAATCTCTCAAGACATTCAAGATATATAGACAATTGCTTTTGTAGTCAAAGAAAATTGGAAGTCAATGTTGGCTGTGGAGAATGAATACATTCTACCTATAGGAATGACTGTTAAAAAAAATCATATTGGACACTTTATTTGAGTGGCTACAAACTGAAACAGTAATCAGAATGAACTGCAGTAGCTTAATCTAATAAATATGATCATTTGAAAATTATATGACAGCATACAAATAGGCACGCCTATGCCTCCACCAGCGCACAGGGCAATCAGCAGACTCTCTCATCAGATGGCAGGAATATTCCAAATATTGCAGGTTGTAACTCTGACTGGAACCAGGGTAAAAAGTTAATCCCTTAACTGGCCATTTTAGGCATCACATATTCCTCCGGAACTATTTCTCCTTCCTCACCATTGTAGCCATGCTGGAACCTCAAGCTAACAACATCTCACTGAGCTGTACAATATTCCTATGCTTATGTAAATCCCCAGAAATTGAGTCAGGGCCTGCAGAAAAAAAGCAAAAAGTCCTGAAACTCAGCTTTCTGTTATCTATGTTTTGTCAACTTCACTATCTCGTGGCACACTTGTGTGATTTATAATATTACAGGCATGCTTTGAAGGTGGGAAGAACTCCATGATAGGAGCTGGAGGAGGGAGGAGACGTCTTTTCTAGGCCTTTTAATAGCTATGGAAATACATTCAAAGCATAAATGAGTTATAATTAGCATTGAATTAATTCTTTATAGTTGTATTCAATGCAAAGGCACCCAAGAAAATTAGAAAGGATCAAACTCTGTAGAAAGGAGAGGAAGAAAAAAGAGATGTTCAGTTCAGCCCTTAGAGCATGAGCTGCATACAGGCCAACCAGGAGAGAGGGCTGTCATGCCAGACTGCAAGGTTCAGAGGGTCCCTGAAGACCCAACCAGTAAGAAGCAAGTAAAAGAAACCAAGAAAATGGCAACAGAAGGCAAGTGCTTGGGAGGAACCAGGGAAAGGGTTTATTTATTTATTTATCTGTCTTAAAATTCTGGCAGCTGAAAGAATTGCAGTGGCTTATTAAAACAAAAAACAACAAACACCACTCCCCACCCCCAAACCAACAAAAATCTGGGAAGAATTGCCGTGGAGTGAGGATAAATCTGGCCGACATCCACAATCAACAATTAAAGCAAGTCAATCCATGGCACATGCCATGAAAACTAAAATGACCCTAGCAATGAATAAACAATTTTCTACTGAAGTTACATGTGTCTTACTGTGATGGTGTGGCCTAAGATTTTCCTGTCATCACAAAGAGGACCCTACAGTCCACAGATCACTTACGGCTAAATGGCATCACTCACACCTCATGCAGACAGCTCAGCAGAATGCAACTGGGGAGAACTGCCTAAGGCTAAAATCAATCCTATGATGAACTGACAGTCAGAGAAGAGATATTATAGTAGTTTGGGGGCTATTTAGTTTAGGTTTTGTCAATAGCTGAGCAGCCAAACATTGAATGAACTGGTGCAGAACCAGAAAGATGTCTAACATCTCCACAAACAGCATTAGTGTGGCTAGTAGCCTGTCAGGAAAGAGACACACATCAAATACATTTGCATCCTGAGAAATGAGATACCATCTTAGCAGTGTTTTGTGTAAGTATAAAAAAAAAATTTAATAACATTGGCTCCCAAATACATGCTGATATTTAGATTCCCAGTACACAGCCAGAGCATTAGTTGTTAATTTTGTAGTCAGTAAGATGTAGCTTGAAATGGAAACAAGAACTTCGAGCCACTCAGACTTCCAGTGTCTTGTCCATGTTTTAATGCATTTATTTTGAATAATTGTTTCTGTATATCTCAGCACTATTACACATCTGACCAGATCCCAGCTGAATCAATATTAAGCTCTAATGACTGAGAAATCAGAGCTTCAGCAGCCTATCAATGAAAGCTCATCAAACGTTTGCAAATGTCTTGCCCAGTGGCAACATGCAAATTGGAACCAGCAAATAGGCCAGAGGATGTGGAAAAGTCTCCTGCTGACATAAAATGACATCTGTTAGCTAGGTAAGAGCAGAAGCAATGCAATCAGAGTGCTGCCAGCATGACGCTTACATTCAGCTCAATCTAGCATGATATGATGATCAGTTATATCACTCAGAGGTGGTTCTTAAAGCTTTGTTCTACCCTGAAGATGTAGCACCATAAAAAGTCACAGTAGGGGTTCTCATTTATTGTCNATATTTTTTTTTTAATTATAGGTGCCTACTACTTTGAGGTGAAAGAGCTATGGAACTGATTATCTGGAAGAATTCAGTTCTGCTTACTGCTTTTATCATATGAGTGTTTGCCACAGCTATATAACTGCTGGACAATAAGTGAGAGAGTGCAAGTGGCATGAGAAACAGCATAGTCTGTCATCTGAAACAGAACAAAACAAATACTTTTCCCCACACAGCCCTTACTACTACTATGGTTGTGTCTCTAAAAGAAACTGACTTCAAGACTACATGCTTCAGGTTGAAAGAAAAAAAAGCCCAAACAACAAAACAGACCCAAAAATATATGCTGGTCTGGTCTGAAATGAGTGTTGAACACTTGGAGTGTATTGCGTGTGCTCAACATCCTATTTTGGCTGTAAGGAAGATAGTTCAAGACATATCTTTGGCCACGTGTTGCCTGTCACCACCTGTGCTCGGCACTTTGCTGTTTTCTCATGTTTAGCCCAGGCACTTGGATTGGAAGAGGTTGGAGAGCTATTGCACAATCAGCTAAAAATACATGAATAGAGGAAATGGTTACTTTTAGAAGAGGACAGTCATGAGGACAAGTTAAGATACACAAATGCACACAGAGGGGGATGTGTGAACATAGTCCTGTACATCTGCTACTGACTTTCACTTGCTTCTTTCTGAGGGCTGTGGTGATCACGTAACAGATATTTATTAAAATTCTTTGCATCAAGTAGGTAGAACAGGTTGACATATCACACCTCTGCTCTTCTGTTTTAAGATTAGGAACTCTGTGATGTTTTGTGAGCAACAGCTCCTTTTATACCCTTTCAGGACCACAGTGGGGCTGAAAAATCCCAGAAGACGTGATCCTGGCACCTTCAGAGGCTCCAAGGTCTGTACAACACCTACTGAGCCCTCCTAAGGCACGCGTGGAAATGCTGTAGAAGCAGTGAATTATTTCCCTCAGAAGCAAAGCCAGCTGCTCCTTTCCCCCCACGCGGCATAGCCCAGCAGGGGCCTGGCTCCACAGAAATTCAGAACTATACTACTGCATTTCTCTCTCTGCTTCCAGTCTTAGTAAAAATGCTTCACACCAAAACAGTCAGAAAATCTTTCTGCAGCATCTAAAATCCTAAGCAGTTGCCCAGTGAAGAGCTTTTAAGCACATTACCAGCTTTGCAGAAACTTCAGGGTCAGAAGCTGAGATTTTTCATTAGGGAGTTGATAGTGACACTTTTATCTGCCTTCTTTTCATATATTGTTGGCAGCATTTAGGTCTGGCCTGAAAATGGATGTCAAGACCTTCCTCCCAAATATCATTTCACACATAAGGGGAAACATTTGCTTTGTTTTATTTAAGGAAATTATCAATTCTTCTCTTTTTCCATGACTTTCTCATAAAATGCATTTTGAAGTCCAAATCTTTTACTCTAGCCCGATAAATCTCTTATTCTAATCCCATTAGACCATTCAGAAAATTGTTTAGAAGGCTAATGAATTCAACAAATGTATATGAAAATATAACTGTCAGTATCTTCAAATTGCGGATAACATACTAGTTTAACTATCAACCTATCTGCAGAATCTCTGGGACTGGTTTTTAGGAATCAGATCTATTCTTGTATCAAAAGTAAGAATGAGATACTGAGAGTAACAAATAAAAATATGCAAGCCCAGGACGCTCTACTTACTGAGTCTTTTAATAGATAAAGTTTCATTATAAAGCTAAGGCAATTCATGGAATCATAGGATAATTATGGCTGAAAAGACCTTTAAGATCATCAAGTCCAAGTGTTGCCTAACTCTACCAGGCTCACTTCTAAACCATGTTTCTGAGCATCGTATCTAGACAGCTTTTAAATACATCCAGGGATGGTGATTCAAACACTTCCCTGGGCAGCCTGTTCCAATCTGATAACCCTTTCAGTGTAGAAGTTTTTCCTAATGTCTAACCTAAACTGGTGCAACTTGATGACATTTCCTCTTGTTCTATCGGTTATAACTTGCAATAAGAGGCCAACGCCCATCTCTCTACAACTTCCTTCCAGGTAGTTGTAGAGAACAATAAAGTCTCCCATCAGCCTTCTTTTCTCCAGGCTAAACAACCCCAGTTCCCTCAGCCACTCCTCATAAGACTTATTCTCAAAATCCTTCACCAGCTTCATTGTCCTTCTCTGGACACACTCCAGCACTTCAATGTCCTTCTTATACTGCAGCGCTCAAAATTGAACACAGTATTCAAGGTGGAGCCTCACCAGTGGCGAGTACAGGGGAATGATCGCTTCCCTAGTTCTGCTGGCCACAGTATTCCTGATACAGGCCAGGATGCCGTTGGCCTTCTTGGCCATCTGAGCACACTCCCGGCTCATATTCAGCCAGCTGTCCACCAACATCCCCAGGTCCTTCTCCACCAGCCATTTCCATTTCCAGCCATTCCTCCCCAAGCCTGCAGCACTGCATGGGGTTCAAAGAGAAATTCAATGTAATAATCACTAGTAAAAATTGTAATACCTTTGCAGGGGTGAAATTTTGCTTTTGAAGAACACTTCAACAAGAATATGAGGTGTATTAAATACTTTTACATAAGCAACAAGTACAGAATCACTGGATTCTAACCAGTTCAGCATAAAGGTATTTCTCTATGTTTTTTCAACTTTGTCTGAATTTAAAGTGCAAAGGAGGATGGGTGACTGTCTACATACTGGGGGGGATGAGGGAAATTCTGTATTTAGAGAAAATAAATAGTTTGTTGGCAGATCTCTGTTTTATTCTGAATCTTCTGTTTTGATCTGCTTAGAGATTTCAGATTTGAAACTGGTGTGGATTCACTTTGAATTCAACTTATCATGCTTGCTTTTGCTCTGTGTTGCTGCATTATGTTTAAAATTATGAAAAGTTAATTTTTTTTTATTGTCATGTCTCTTTATAGATTCAATAGTTCTAAAAACAAAGCTGTAGAGCAGTCTTAAAAAGCAAAGAAACCAGTATTTCACATTATTTAACTGTTCTATTGGATATAAATCATGCTGTTTTAAGTACTGAGACGAAACAGGGTTGAAGGATTAGCTATGAGAATCTGAGATATTTGACCTGATTTCATGATGTAAATGCTCATGTGAAAACATGGCATTAAAACTTATTATTTATATTTACTTTTGATATGTGAAATTAATAGCATTCATACTGAAAATTAAAACAAAATATTTAATGTGTTTCCAGAAATGGTATTATCTGTCCACAATAATGTTTTAATATGAAATTTCATTATTAGAGGCGCAGGTATGTTACTGTGTTACGTAACAACCTGCTGGTTTTGGTCTTTTCTTCTCACTAAAGAAGACAGTACAAGTAATTCTATGTGAAATCAGTTTCCTGTATAAAGCTTCCTTTTTCTATGTAATTTCAAAACTAATTATAGTGGTTCAAACCGTGGGCACATATGATTAGCTGTCTCGGATAACACTGAAGGAATTCACCCAACAACGAATCGCAAGACTTTTTTTTTCCCTGAGTCTGCTAGAACAGAACCTACTAAAACTATCAGAAGATTGTAGGAAAACTAGAAAAATAGAAATCACTGAATGTTTTCTTTGACAAAGTTTAAAAATTTCAGTATATTTGCACTTGCAGCACAGTTTGCATTTCCTATTGTTTTTTTTTACCATATTAAACTGCTATTGACCATTATCCCAGGTTATAAAAAATAAAATACAATAAAGAATTTTACTCTTGTTGACATTTCTCAATAATCATTTTTACCTAATGAAGAGTTCAGTGGAAACATCTATCCCATGTACTCCTTACCACGTAAACTTTTGTTGAGGCAAACAGTTTACTGGGAATCTTCTTCAGTGATAAAAAAAGAAAGTGACACTTTTTGAAAGGATTGTAAGCTTTGCAGGATAAGTAAAATAAGTGTGATCTAATTTTATTTACCCTTGGACCCCTGTGAATTCATGGGGAACTGTCAGTTCTCATCATCAGTAAGTATCTGTCATGCAGAGTTTATATACCTGTTAGTTTGGTGATAGTTATGTAGGGGTGGCATTCTTACTCCTAGTTTCACCATCCTCTGCATCTTCTAATGACTTTTTCATGAACTACACAGCTGCAATATTTTTTTTGCCAATTCAGAGACCATCTTCTGATAAGAAAATGATTTAGAAGGCTATAAAATGGATAATATTGTAAACTACTGCAATAAATAGTCTTGGGAGTGCTGGTGAGCCAGAGCCAAGGAATCCATTGAACTAAACACTATCATTTATCTTAGCTGGATTACATATGTTCCTCACGGTAAAAAAAGAAATGCTTTGCATTGTTTGGTTTGTTACGAATAGCCTGACATAAGTAATTTGCAGTCCCATATACTCAGCCATTTTAAAGCAAATTCAACTTCAGGTAAATTTTTATTTCTGGTAGTGTAAATCTGGCTTACAAATCATGGTTTTCTTACAGGAAAACGATTTGTAGTTGATTCAGAACTGGAGTCTATGTTTTTCCCTGGATATTTCCAGCTCAGCACCATTATCTCAGCCAGTGGTGCTGAACAGAACCAAAACCTGAGATGGTCTTTGAAATATCCTAATTTATCCAATTGGACATTATGAACAGGGGAGAAAATATTTTGAAAAGAACAAGTGTGAGTTTTCAGTGATAGCAGAACAGCAGCCCTGGGAGAAATTCAGTTAAATATCCAGTCACTTGTACATGTGTCCAAACATTTTGTATGAGACTATCATCATTATGCATAAAATCAATTACTTCTGTTACAGCTGCTTCTTGCTCTTTTCACTTCTTAACCTCACTCATAAGACATACTTGTTAACAGGCCTGTGTTTTTTATGAAATACCAAACCTGGAATAATTGAAGTAACTAGTCTACACAGGGATGTGACTATCTGTAGAACTTGGCCTTTATGCATCTTAGAAATATGAGGAGATTTGTAAGGTTAATAAAAAGGTACATGAGATGTCATCTGAGATTTTTAGCTGAAAGCATAAGTATGTGAATATCTTTGTATATGCTGTAGGAGTACTTCATAAAGAATGGAGAAACAGTTACTTTCCCCAACTGTCTGTCACTAATGTTGGAGAGAATTTATTATGAAATATGAATAAAGAAAAATCATTAAAAGCTACCACTATCAGATTTTTAATAAATATCTGCCTTCCTAAATAGTTAATTTCACCTTTTGTCAGCTTTCAGAAAGATCTAAAGGAATATTATTAAATGGGTCCAGTAAAGGATGATAGTAACACTTCTGCATGAGGTACTCTTAATTTAAAGATAACATTGATAGTAAAGAATTTCTGTTCTTCATACTTTGTATATCAAAATAAGGTTGACTGAGAAAAGGGAAAAATGAAATTATACTACCAACCAAAACAAGCACATACCCATTTATTTACAGAATTATCATTTTACGTGAGCAACTGGTTTTGCACGAAAAGTTATGTAGAACAAATATGAATTTATGTACAAAATTTGATAATATTTTTACACAGTAAATATAAACCTAATCTTTAATAGCTTATTTAATATAATGCATTTAATTAATGTAATTTATTTTTCAATTGCCAATATTTTAATACACTAGAAAGGTGTATTCAGTTTTGTACATTGCTTTCCAATCATGCAGTTCAATCTCTTTGATACCTTTGTTGATGTAAAAAATCCCTTAAAAATATGAAGAGAATTGTTCACCATTTAACAGAGCATAAAGATTTAATCATACTCCATTTAACCATCGAAAAGTACATACAGGTTCAGGAACCTCTTGGATTTGATATTGAGGAAATTAGTTTTCAACTTCACCTCTTGTTGGGATAACGATCAGGGACAGAGTCTCACAGAGAATGGAGTATTCAAATAATTTCTAGAATGCAAAGATTAAACTCATGATATGATAGTTCAATTTCCTGTGTTTTGCCGTGGTTATATTGTGTAGTATTGCTCATATACAGTACAGAGTGAACCTGACTTTCAGTTGGGCATGTGCTATGCTAGGGAAGAAGAGGAAAATAGGAATTTTTGTCCCTTTATCTATTCTCCTATTGAGGGCTTCCCTTCTGTTATTTTTTAAGAGACCCAGGAGGCTGCAGGTGAGTGTTCTGGGGCTGGAAACGTGGTGTGCTTTGTCTGTCTTCATATGGCAAAGTGGTCGCTATGTACTACTGTAATAGGTGAGCATTGTGTTCCCTGTGCACCAACTATCAGCCCAATTTGACCCATAAAGAGCTGGTTAACTCCTGATTTCTGCATGACTGGCTGTGTGAAAAAGCAGCTTCTCTGTCAAAATTGATTTTAAGTTATGTACAGGTTGTTTTGACTTTTGAAAGGGAGAGGATCTTCAGCCTTTCTGAATAAACCTGTTAAGCTTATTTGACTAGTTTTGTGTTACTAGTTTTACATTTCCTGGGGGTATGTTATCCAAAAATATGTATCTTAAGATCTTTCTCTTTTGTCAACAGTTGTTGAATTTATTGTTTCAATAAATCAAATAATTTGATTCCTTAGAAATGAAAATAAAGACAAATACAAGTTTCTCAGGAACACACAGCCATGATTTGGAAGTAGACTGTAGTAGAAGAGTGCAGAAGAATACATTTCTATTTTCTGAGTGTTCATTTTTCTTTTTTCATACACTATGGATGCAGATGTGAAAGTTTACTCAGGGCCACTGAGAAAGTGAAACAGACTTCCTCTTTATAAAAACAATGACAACAACGTAAACATACTGAAAATACTAAATCCGATGGAACTTGATGACCAAGACCCTACTTGTAACTGTAAGTTTTTCTTGATGTGCCTCCCCTTACAGACACATGCATGCATGCCCAAACTGTTTCCTGGAAAGACACCCATTTGAGCACACTCATAAACCGTTTATGGGAATTGCAAGCTGCTGCTCAAGGCAAGATTTGCAAAGTTCAGATTACAAACAGTAAGAGCAAGCAGCCTACAACCCAAAGACTCAAATTAGCCAATGGCTTTTTTGTTAGATCCCTCCTCTTTAATGAAAACTTGGCATCTGGGACACAACTAAGCTCTCTGACTCATTAGGTGAGTTATTTCTAGGAGGTTAGTTATGAAAAAAAAACAACCCCCAACAACCCAATTTCATTTCCTTTACTTCATTCATACAGAGAACACTATTTGGCTGACTACCTTTTAATTTTCCTATACTGGCTATACGCAAACAACAAAATAAAACAAATTGTAAATATAAATTCTGTCCATTTGATGGATAAGGTTAGTTTAATCCTATAATGGGACTAACTCATTCTTCACTTCAAGCACTACAGTTTGAAATTCTGTCATGGTATACATTTATAACAATAAACCTTCAATATGATACAATGTTTTTTCACTAAGAATTAACTAATGCTTTTATTATAGATTAAATACCTGTGATCAGAAAGGTGGGTGTTTTTTTTGATGTGTGCTTTTATTGATTATTCTTTTTCTCTCCTGACAGTTGTTATTTATACTTCATTTGGTTCAAGTGAATAAATGCACAACAGTATGTATGTACGTGTTCATGTGAAATATTATTTCAAATATAAAATAGACACTGAATGGAGACATGTTTTAAAGTGCAATTCATACAAGACAGATACTTTTTCTGTTAATACTTTTTCTGTTAATACATGCCACGGGAGGGTCATGACAGTCTTCTACAATAATGGGTACTGCATTAGGGTCCTGCCTTGATATAGGAAGTAAATGTATGCTTAGCTTGACATGTTGAGTTGTCTGTTTATCATATTGACATTCATCGCTGAAGACAATGTGGATACTCAGGCTTCAGCACCTTTTTCAATGGGAACTTCATGTAGTAGATGGGATGTATCACTCATATGTGATCATACTGTATTGTGTACATCTGCAAATATTTTAGTCATCTTCTCAAGACTGTGCACATTTCTGACCTATTTGGACAGAAAAGGTGACATAAGTGAAGTATATAAATATTTTCAAAAAAAAAGAATGAACAGAAAAAGTTACAAAAAGAGCCAAAGAAACAGAAAACTTAAAATTTTAATGAATCTTCCCCTTCCGCCCACTGACAATTAAAAAGGATGCTATCTGTAGTCACATGGTGATATAGGCACACATTTACCAGCGCAAGTTAGACACTGTGCATATGTGGACATCTTAACTGAAGCAGAATATAAACTCCAACAAATTTATAGTAATGCTTAATTTTTCATAATTAGGAGAAGATGAGCATGGCACAGAAGTTCCTTGAAATGGGTACTGAATTTTGTTTATACATTTCTGTCCATGACTTACAGGTGTTTACTTTCTATATTTATTGCCCTTTTCTTTATTTTTTGCATTTGACTCCAAGGTTTTTTGTTTTGGAGCCCATACCTTTTTCACTTCCAAGGTTTTGCAGCAGCATCACATGATACACTGGCAATGCTACAGAAACACTATACTAGCTGTTCTCTGCAAAAATCACAAGAATTGTAGATGTGAATAAAAAAGTAAAAATTGCTGCAGTTATTTCTCAATAACCATATTTTAATACATACTCCCGTATTGCAGAGCCAAAGAATAGTTCATTACTGAGCATGTAAAGTATCACAACTTGGCTTAGAGACTCTGAACTGCATGTTCAAATGAATTTATCTTGGCCTCTAATTCTGGGGCATATCCAAGCAATATGGGTTTCACTATAGTTTAGTCATAAGCCTTGAGAAAAGGGAAGTAATTTAGCCACTTGCATCTTCTTTCTGCTGTCTTGGTTATTCCCTCACATAGCGTAACAGTTGTTATACTTGGTATTCTTCTTTCTCTTTTGTTGTGGGAGAAAATAATCTCTTTACTGAAAAGAAAACCTGAGATACACCATAACTCCAGAAATCTGCATTTCTCTTTCTCCCTTGCATGTTCTTGATTGGCCAATTTCAACTACACAGTGGACAGAGTTGTGTAAATGTAGGCCCGCATGAATGACCTAAAATGGTCATTAAAATATTTGTGTAGTTACAGAATCACAGAATCACAGAATAGTCAGGGTTGG
>VZSZ01006814.1:105297-119655 GCA_013398815.1 Ibidorhyncha struthersii | reverse complement strand
AAATTTTACAGGTAACACTGTCACTGGTAGGAAGTAGTACAAGCAGATATTAAGCTACTTTAGAAGCCTTTTAAGAACTTTCTCTGCCTTAAAAAGCCCCAAAAGAAATACTGATGCAAAGTAAGTGTCTACACGTAATTAATTGCCTGTGTCCCTTGTACTTGCATACAGCTTCTATAAATCATAGCTTCCTTTCTTGCTTGGCTGCATCCACAGGTTTTAGGAGCCGTCAGTTTCCATGCCAAAGCCACCTTTATGATGGATTATTTCATTCTATGAATACGTTGGAGTCTGTGGGGGGGGGGAATGCATATCTTTTCATCAAAGGATACTTCATTTTGAATGATAATCAAAACTTTTTGTTATGTTGCCCTCAGAATGATGCTGTTATATTCAGTACACTTCCTCTGTACCCCCTCTTCTGATATTACTTGTAATTTCTGTTTAATTAAAAAAAAGCTATATATAGTTCTGTGAGTCATCACAGGAGGAGTTGGAGACTGGTGATAATTTCTCTAATCCTTTGTCTGGGAGAAGAGAGAATTGAGCATTGTCTCATTAGGACACCATAATTACAAGAGCTAATTTCTTTCAGTCTTGATTTCAGAGAAGGTCTAAGTAATTCTTGTTGTCTTCTATGCTGTCTCACGTGTGTGTAGAAGTGTGTTAGCTGCATTCTTTCTTTTCAGTGACATAGTCTGTTGTCTAATGTCATCAGATCCTTTACCTTCACTGAAAGGCAGCTCATCTCAATCTTTTAGATGACAAAGATTAGTCTGGTTCCAAGTGTCTCAATCCCCCTCTAATCAATGAAGAGATGGACAGGCTCCTCCGGATGGTGATACATACGTATCTTAATTACCTGCCTGGGGTGTTGACTGAGAGTGCTGACTTCATTTACTGAATGGAAAAAACCTTGACAACTGTCTTGGTCTAGACACCTAAGCATTTAGATTACTAAATCCAGACAAATCAAAGACTACTTCTAGTGAGTCAGGACCTGCCATTTTTTACCTTTTTAAGTTTTTCAGGCTTATAGGATTTTTTTCCCCACACACTTTGTGTACCACATAGTTCCCCTGCCTTTATTTAATTTAATTACACATTCATTGTTCCATGGAGGGACCATGAGTTCCGTTACCAGTAGNCAAATGTATAAAATACAATACATAGAATATATTAAAAATAGATAGAAAATATATAAAATCCTCATTAGGTGTGGTATGTTTTGTTACAGTGACCAACTGAATGTCAGCATCCATTAAGATATATAACATAGCTTATTTTAGATAATCTTAACTGTCTGTTTTCAGACTCCAGTGGCAACTGTTTAATGTTTGGAAACTGTTGGTGGGAGAACTTTAGAAAAAGATTTACTCTTGTTTTGAAATAGTTATTCTGTAATGATGACTTGTATATGTTTTCCTGTTAGATTTGCTAGTGCTTTTCAAGTAGTTGATAGGCAAAAAATAATTGAAAGGAAAAATAATGTAGGTCTTGCAAAGGAGTAGAAACACATCTTAAGACTGACAGAAATATTTTGTTTTCTAAGGCGCTTGCTTGTCTTTCTGTTATCCAGAAAATGTATTATATATTTGTAAGGGTTTTCTAATATTTATTTGTGTCTTTTTCTGGACCAAGCTATAACAAAACTGATGCAAATTGTAAACATCAGTTAATAGAATGTCAGAACTGAAAAGCAGGAGGTATTAAGCTTTAACTTGGAATAAGAGATAAGACAAATTTAACTGTAATTATTCTAATTGCTGGCTGAAGAGCTAGTGATAACAAATAGTTTTACTGAAAATTTTGTGTGCCTCATGGCCTTATGTAAAATACCGTACACACGTAACAGAAGATGACTGCTGGTGGAAATTACTTTTTTCTTTTTATTAGGATCAACCTATGGCAGGTTGGGAGATGATCCAAAAAGTAGGGGACACTTCTGCTAGTTACAGATATACCTCAAGATATATACTAAAGGCAGGCCAAACTGTTACGGTAAGTTGTCAAGCTTCAGCTGTTCGGTTGAAATGGGCTTTAGGCCAACTCGTGTGTGTGTGTCAATAAGATGCAAGGTTTTTAGTTCTTGTCCTTTCTATGTATGTGTTCAGAAAACAATCACCTGCATTTGTATTGGGCATTAGTTGTATCTGTTGCTGGGAAGAAGTTGGACAGAGCCACATTTTTCAGAAACTTCCTATCTATATGGAACATTAATTTTGACCATAGCAGGTGTATTTACATGTTCAAAAGTCTGCATTAAAAACATAGGGGTGTTATATTGTAAGCAACTTTGGAAGTAGGTAGACAGACACTTGTATTTTCTTAACTGGAGGAGATTCACTGGTGTCACTTCAACAGAATAAATTAACTCAGTAAATAATGTGGAAATGTGTAAGACTAGCAAATAACGCTCCTGTGTGTCTTTTAACAGATCTGGGTTGCAGACTCTGGAGTAACTGCTAGCCCTCCCACTGACCTCATCTGGAAGAACCAGAATTCTTGGGGCAGTAGTAAAGATGTGAAAGTTGTGCTGAAAAACTCTCAGGGAGAGGTAAGTACCTCAGATGTGCTTAAACTTGTCGTTCTGTGGTGCCATCCCCTATAAAGATGCAGGTAGCACCATTGTTAGGACTTTACTAAACACTCGCATGCATTCGTGTGTAAAGTTTTCTCCTTTTGCTTTCCAGCCAAGCATACTGTACCCCTTAACTGCAGTATAAACCATTGAAGTGTGTGAAGTTTTTTTGCTCTATGTTGAGTATAAGTAGTCGAAGAGTGACTTGCTCAGGCACTGCCTTCATGCTAGGAATTGGGCAGTACCTTAGAATATGCTTTGAAAATAAAAGATTTTAGTGAACTCTTCAGTGATCTGTCTCTTAAATTAGTTTTCCTTAAAAATATGTGTTTATGGGGGGTGGGGAATGTTACAGTGAAACTCACTTTAAGCACTGAGGTGTTAATTCTTGTGAGATTTAAAACTTTGGGTAGGACAGTCACTGTGACATCTTGTAATTGAAAAAATATTTAAATATATTAAAAAAGCAAATTTTGGAGGAATTGATGAGTGCCTCTTTTTTACGATTAACAGATCTAAAACAAAGGTGTTTTGAATGCTGTTAATGCACAGCAGTACATGAAAAGTGTATAGACAAAATCAGTACAAGTAGCTTTCCCAACAGCTGGAACTCCCATTTCTCAAAATCTAAGTAGATTAGCACCAGATCTTTAGAGTAGTCAAGTCTTAAAAATAAGTCTGTTGCAGGAGGTTGCTCAAAGAAGCACTGTCTTTAAGACAACTGTCCATCGAGAGGAAGGAGTTGAGGAACAAGTAGCTGAAGCTCCGGAGGAAGGAGGCCTTCACCACCAGCAGGTATCTTGTTTTTAGGTTAACAAGATTATTTAGGTTGAAAGGTGGATATATAAGTCATGAATTATTTTAATAATTAATCAGTAATTTAATGAAAGCATAAGGCTGTGTTATTAACACCAGTATAAAAAAATATTACTTCCTGTATTCCCTAGATGGAGGGAAGTAGATTTTTCTTAAAACAAGGTTTTAAAACTTAAAGACTTGGGGATTTTTTTTTTTCTTAAACTCTGTTCCTGATAAGATTACTTCCAGACCAATTGTTTATGGTAAAGTATGGCTTAAGCAGATATGCCTAAATTTTCCTCAAATTTTGAGAACTTAAATCTCTCATTTTCTGTGATAGTTTTTCTCTGATAAGGGAAATGAGAGATTTGAAGACACTATCAGGGAAAATATCTCATGCATGCTGAAGAAATGCAACTCTGAAAATAGTGGAAAGGTGTGAACTTGCTGTGACAACATAAAGTGTTTTGAAATATAAGGGAAAATACCAAGATATAACATACTTGATTGTTCACATTCTGAGTTTTATCCATTACCTTACTGTTTTGACCAGTTCTTCTAAAAAAAAAAAAACCCACAAAAACCCCAACCCCCCCAAAAAGTGAAAAAACATAACAAACAAGTTCCTGTACTGCAATGTCCAAGTTTGCTACTTTGCCTAAAACTTTGCTACGTTTCAGTTAGTATGTATCTTAAAAGTCAGTTAGAAAACATTATATAGAACAGTAGTTAAATGTGTGTATGTAAGCAGACAAAAAATGGAAAGAGTCGGCTGTGTTGGAAACCGTATTTTTTGTCAGTCATGTTTTTTGGCCTATAACTGAATCATAACTTTGTGGAATTTAATACAGAGTCAGGTTTTTATTGCAGTTATGCAAAAGTACTGAAGTTCATCCAGCTGCTTTTGTGGTTTCTGGGATTGTGTAGTTCTCCTAAAGAGTGTGTCTTAGTAGCTTGAGTTACAAACATGTTAAGAGTTTAGATTTTAGTTCAGATAAAAACTCTCAAAGTACTTTTATAGCAGTACTCACCACCTGTCTAAACTCAATGATACTTTTTGACTTGAGAGTCAAATAAGATAATTATTTGTGTTTTTCTAGTATGTGTCCTCCATTACCTCTCATAGGAAAGGATATCTAGCATTCGTTTACTTACAGGTTGTTCAGCTCTGCATTCTGACTCTTACTTAGACCATGCCAGGCTAATAATTTAATATATTAAAAATGTACAGTATATTAATTAGAGTTGCTAAATTTTACTGCTGGATTTTTTTTTCAGAGATGACTCTTTCTGTTCTTAACAGGCAAGCACAATGACATCTACTAGAAGCTGTGTGGTCATGTAAACTTTGAGTCAGCCAGGTTCCTCCTTGCCTACAGAACAGAGCCTTCTCAGAAGCACAACATATTTTTTTTCTGTATGTGAATTTTTAAGCTGCAAGTCTGATGGCCTTAACTTCCTTTGCCACTGAAAAGGAAGTTTTTTAAGAAGTATCTGTAACTTTCTCGCAGGATGTGAATTGTTGACTCTGAACAAAATACTGTTTGAAAAATGTCCCTCGCCCTCAGATTTATATGCCAGTCTTACTGGAACCTTCCTGGAATAGAAATATTCCACTGTGTTTTGGGGATTGATTTTCTTGGACTACACCACTCTAGACTAGCCAGTTGCTGTAACCTCGTTATATTTAGGTGCTGTTGAGGAAGGGGAAGGCATTTTCAATACTATGAACTCTTTTATACTGTAGACTTTTTTTTTTCCTACAGCACAGTCAAGGCTATAAAACTTTTTATAGAAAAGGACAGCTTTGTTTTTTTAAAAAAAAAAACAACCAAAAAAACCCCAAAAACAAATGAAAACAAAAAACCCACACACAAAAAAAAGAACATAGCCCAGCTGATCCTGTAAGAACTCAAATCATGAAGGATGCAGTAAAACTCCTTATTGGTACATTTTTCCTTTATTTAGATTACCTATTATGGAGGAAGATTAATGTTAAATGTGTTAGTTGTGGTGTAGTAACCAGCTTAAATTTTCTTACATGATTTTTTAACAAATAGAAGGCTGTTTTAATATGGATGGTCTTGCTTGTTTACAATTTGTAGGAACCCCCCACACACACTTCTAGGGGTCTAGTCTACATTTGTATGGAAAACAATTGTGATTTTGTCAATGTAGAAAGTTTTTCTGTCCTTCCTGCATTAATCTAATGTGTGAAAAACCTTTGAATAAAGTATCTCTGTTCAAGATGTTATGAAGTAAAGCTTTTGGAATTTGTTTCTTCCTAGAACAGAGGTAAAAATTGAATGAGTGTTGAATACTTGAACTGATAGGTTTTGAGGCTGGTGAAATGTCCATGTAAATGGAATGGTGGCAGTTGACTTGTAAAGACTATCTAAATCATGGGTAACACATTTCACGTTTGGAAAATTAATTCTTTAGAGCTTTATTCAAATTCTGTTGCATAACTTTCTGCATCTTCTTTGCTCATACGCTAATTCTTACTGGACTGGCTTTTACTACTTCATACAACTACCAGGCTGAGCAGTTTAAGCATGGCACAAACCCAAATAAATTTAAAAATACTGTAAACAGTTATCTTCATCTTAGTCTGGAAGTGTTTTTAAATGCCTGGCCAGAATTTTAGAAGTTGATTTGAGCTTTTTTCCTAGCATTAGTCTCATGATAAATTTAAGACTTTTTAACATGAATTTAATCTTGGGTAAGTTCACTTTTCTGGTGAACTACATGGTGGCATTGCAACCTTGTGCCAGCAGAAAGTGATGGGGGGGATGGCCAGGGGTTATGCAGATGGATGAGGTTTAGGGAGACTGCTTCTTTTGACAGTAATGCTGGCTTAACTGCATTTAACCACAATGTAATTTAGTTAATTATCTGTTTATATTTGAATGTTTACATAGTATAAATATTTTCATGTCTTTTAAGCATCACTGTATCCTGTAACATTCTGAATACTCTTCAATTAGATCTATAGGAATAATGGCTTTCTATTCATTGTAGTATCAGACATCTGTAGGCATACACCATATAAATGAATGCATATGTTGGAGGAAATGGTTAATTCCATTCCTCGTTTGTTGTTTTCAAAACTAATAGCACAAGCTACCAATGTATTCCAGTGAAGACTTGATTGAGCCAGTTAGACAGGACTGTTAATCTCTCTACTCAGTAGTAAAGAAACATACTTTGGATGTAGGCATTGGATATCTAATTCTTAACTCATAGGACAAACCTGCCAGTATAATCAAGCATTCTTGGTTATAGCTTCTGTAGAGCCTGTTTTTTGTTATCAGGATGACGAACAGTGCTGTAATTCTCTTACCTGAATGTGTAGCTGGAAGCGGCTACTTGAAGCTCATTTTCTCTATAAAGAGAGAGCTTTTACATGAATCTTGTGAATATTCTGGTAAGTCAGCACTTGTGATGGATGACAATGGGATAAATGCTGACTTTATTTTTTTTTAGAGAAATTATTTTGCTTTTATAAATATTTCTGTAAACTAGCATAAAGAGCATTGGGAAACACAAATGACCCTTCTGGGCAGTGCGTGCGCATGTGTTTTCGCTCTAACCTTTAGGTGAATATCCCACCACCAGGTGGAGATATTACTATTCAAATACTAAAAAAAGCAACCCAAAACTTCCTATGCTTCCCTGCGAGTTCCGTAGTAACTTCTGAAAGTTTCTGCTTTATTGAACAGAACAGCTTCTGTTCTCCTGCCTCTTCCTCATCTCTCCACACTGAAATCCAGAAGTGTACTTTGATTACTGCAAGGCAGGGTGGGCCTTCCATTGCTGTACTGAAAAACAACAGCCTCAAGCTCATGGAGGGGTATGCATTGTGCCACTGTATGCAGCAAATGCAATTTTTTCATGGAAATACTATTTGTTTGTCTCCTCTGTCACCCCATGCCTATGAGAGCTTTAGTTCCTGTTAGTTTGGACCTGCATTCAGAATACACCACCTCAGCTGTGTGGTTACTGGCATAATCTATGCCAGTCCAGGTGAGAGAAGACACGGTGATGGACTTGGTAAAGGTATCTGACCAATGAAAAAATGAGCTAATTGGCTATATGCAATGTTATGTGAAATTTGTTCATCTTTTTCTGAAGGTTGTTAGTCAGGTAATGAGCCAGAGAAAGAAGCAAGCAATATCCTAGTTAGCTCTGTAGATGTGTCCAACTTGTGATTAAATTTTGGTAGGTCTTTTCACTACTACTGTAGTAGTATGCACAGTATCATGTAAACGTTATTTTTAGATACATTCAGTCCTTTCTAGAGGTGGCAACAGATAATGGATTATCATTAGCTGATACTGATCTGTTGCACAGTTGACAAGAGATACAAACTGCATCATCCTGGCAGGTGAAAACTATTTACTAACCTACTGTTTGCAACTAGAAAAACACTTTACCAGGAGTGTACCTGCTCAAATGTCCTGTGAAAACCACAGTAAGAATCTGTTTAGGAAACAAGTGGTTTGACTTGTTAGCACTAATATTGTATGATGAACACTCTTGAGGCAACATAAGTGTTCTTGTCAGCTGGTCCTCTATAGAAGCTTGATTTTTTTGGGGGGGTCTGTTCACAGCAAAAGCAGCAAACCTGTAAACTGCATTCTTTATAGTGGACAAGTTCATTAATAAATCCCAGTGTAATCAATTGTAGCTGTGTGGTACAAATCATTTTCCATAGCGTAGTCAATTGTAGCTCTATGCTACAAATTGTATGCATATGACTTCTTTATCTCTGTTGCATATAACCACATCATATTTGCCCAAGCAGACAGGAAAATATAGAAAGAGAAATAAATATGTAAATAATATGAATACCTTTTCTTTTCAATAGATGCCAGTTATCCATTTGTCTGCTTCTGTAAAAAGAAGCATTTTTAAATGCTGATCTTAAATTCTCATGGATAAATTTAACTCTTTTATCATTGTATCATTTTGATAGTAACTTGAGGGTTTCTGGAGTGAAAAGGGTATTCTATGGGGAAACTCCGAATCTGTGAAACAGTACCTTTTCTGTTCTGTACTGCACTGTAAGCAGTATAGGTACTTCTAGTAGAAGAAAAAATGCTGCTTTTGCAGAAATGGCTACATGGTAATTGACCATGAAGTATTTTTTTCCAGGCAAAGAAAGTAGTTGATGGGGAATAAAAGCTTTTACAGCTCTTTTCCCAAATAGGACAACTAGTCCTAACTGGTGACTTTTATAAAGCGAATGGAGACTATGTATGATGGATGTGAATGCTTGTTTAGTCTTTTCTGGTATATGTTGGTTAACCTCAAGGAAACACCGTGACAAGTAATTATAAATACCAACTAGATCCATCATAGGATTATGGCAAAAGTTAGCTGGTTTATCTCAGGTTTTGCTTAGTGTGCATTTATTGCTCCGAGTCCTCTGCTGCTCTCCTCTGGTTTCTTTTTATGGGTTTGCATAAATACAGGACCTGGTCTCTGTGTGATTAACCCCGCAGAAAGAAAAGTTTCATTTGGTGGCATCAATAAAGGCACATTTTGTCTTAAGTGGATTGTTTGATAGGATTTTGCTACAGTTACCAATTAACTCTTGGATATGAATTTTCATAGCTGGTTTGACTGTTGCATTTTATGAACAGAAAATATTGGCAAGCAAGTCTGACCTTCTCCATAATGAAGTCGTAGATAGAATGTCAACATTAAGTCTGTATTTTAACAAGTTTTATTGGGAAAGTATTTTGTACACACGATAGAGGTGAAGAAAAATCATAATCCGTTCTATAACCTTTTAACATCAAAGGGAGGAAAAAATGTTTTGTAGCTTTGCCACAGTGCAGTGTAAGAGACTGTCAATGAAATATGTAAGAACTGAAAGCAATCACAAGTATTAACAAACTTGGCAGCTGTTGAGAGATGTAACTTGATTTCTGAAAAAGCTTTCTTATGTGGAAATGCATGTGGAAATTAAATTGGAAATGTGGAATAACAGCAATTAATTAGTATTGCAGTGTGATATCATCAGTTATGTTACACAGTACATATCCATACTGTATGCTTGCTTGTTTTATGGGCCTGCTAGGCATTTATAAAGCTAGGGGGCCCTGTTATACATTTTGCATTGTCTAGTAAAAAAGATATCCCAAACCAGTACTTAGCAGTAAATAGGCAATACTCAGTTCTGCTTGCAAGGAAAATGCTTTTTTAATTAACCAGCTGTGTGTTAAATGGAGCTTGGTGTCATAAACAACAGATGAAGAGCTTAATTATTAACAGTTATTTTTTTAAACTTACCTTCATTTGAAAAGGAGAGCTTTTTTTAACTCTTAGTGCGTGTTTCTCCCAGTAGTTTTTCGTATCTTTCTGATGGTATCCATTGCATCAAAGGCCACTGATTCTTTTTATGTACTGAGTTGTCACATTGCCCTGTGTGAATTCCTACTGTGAAACTGATGCAAAGCTGGTTTCAGTAATTGAAATGTAAATGACAGTTTGAAGTCTCAGTCTGGTAGAACTATACAGTTGATTCAAGGAAAAAAAAAACAACCAACAAATCAAAACCAAAAAACCTGAAGTATCTTCAATCCTATTTACGCAGTGACTTCCATCCAGTTGAACAGAAGGTTATGGTATGTCTAGATCTTCAATTACATCCTTGTGTATAAGTTTATCATTTGTTGTTTTATGTAATGTGATAGCCTTTTCCCTGCAAGACTAGTCTATGTAGAAGAGGTAAAACTTCCTCACTTTGCATTGAGGTCATCATTAATACTGAATTGTAGTGGACTCTGTGTGGGTTTAACTCTATACACTTAGGATGGTAATCTCTATTGTCAGCAAGCAGGATGTGAAAATGGTATTGTCTGCAGCTTCTGAGAAGTCTTTTTGGGTGGCTTAAGTTGCTGTAGCTTTTCTCACTTGCCACTCAAAATACTGATTTGAATAGTACTCCTATATAATTTCTTACGTGCAAAAGGACTGTAAATGGCAAGGCCAGCTGCATGAGAAGAAAGCGTAATGTTGCTGAGGAGGAAATTGAGTGACATTACTTAAAGGAGGGGAAAAAAAATGCTTTCCCCATCCTTTCATTAGTTAACTTTTTTCTTAACTAGAAACTCTTTAAGGATTGCATAACAAAGATGTCCTTGTACTGTTTTGCTATCTGGAGCTACTGCTGCACTTAATTTTGTCTTACTCATCTTTGTCTGAATAGATGTGAATTGCTGCTGTTGTAGAATATTTGCTGTAATGATCCAGTTTTAAAATTGTTAATCAAAATCTAGATGTGCCAACAGCCTCAACTAGTGGAAGAAAAAGCAATGCTCGTCAGGAGGAGCCTTCTGTCTGCAAGTCCAGTTCTGTTCAGAACAGAAGTGGGAATAAGAATTAGTATCCACCTACCTTCTTGTTCCGTTTTAGGAAAAACAAGAAAGAATATGAAGTATGCTTTTTTCCCATGGGTTTAATGCAAAAGGATAACTGTGTGACTGGATCTTTCCTGACATTTTTTTTTTTTCTGAAGAAAATACATGGGAGACTGGTGACTTCACCAGTCGCTTTTGCTGTACTTGTGCATCAAGCAGGGCAACTAGAGTAGTAATGTATTTGCTAAATGTGACCATACTTTCTCTCTGGCTGCTTCAGTATGCCTTCTTCAGATTAAATAAGCTGTCTTTAAACAAAAAAATGAAATAAACCAGATGAGCTGGGCCAACTCACTATGCTGATCTGTATGCATATGCCTTGCAGCTTGATTTGAACAATTGTTTTCCTAGTTGCTACTTAAAAATTGTTTTGTGAAACAAAACCAAGAATAGTATGTACTTGAGAATAACACACTTCTTTTGTGAGCCAACTTTCTTGGGCTATCTCCCAAAGAAGCAAAAGCAGTAACAGAATTCTGAAGAAAGCTTACCTAAAGCAAACCTGAAGGCGTTAAAACACTGTTCTGACAGTGTCCTGACCCGACTAGACTTTCTTTATTTCTGCGCCCCTGGGTAGCAGGTTTTCTTTTAACCTGGAACTCTCGGCTTATGTGCATGTTCAGTCTTCTATCTGGATAGTTAGTTGCTTTTGGGAAGAGGGTTTAAAGGAACGCAGTACAGACTTCAGGCCATCACAGAGTTTGTGATATCCATGTCTTCAGAATCTTGTATAGTTTTCTCTGGAAGAGAAGCAGGTATTCACTGCCAAACATATGACCAACCCCTGACCTTATTTTCAGACTAGTGAGTATAGATCTGCAGGTTCATGATTTTCTTGCACGTCTATCTTGGCTTGCTGTGAAACTAGTTCAATGTTTGAATGAGTCTGTTATTGCTTTATGTAGGTAGCTGATGCTTATATCCCCATTAAATTGACACTTACAAAGAATATTATTAAATAACATGACTACAGCTGTGACTGGTCCATACACAGAATAAAAAAGCTAACAGATTTGGTTTTGTGTACTAAGCTTTTTCTCCCATAGAGCACACACAACATCAAATAAGCTCTTGCCTGATGACAACACCCATAATACCTTGAACTGTCTGAATTATAAATTATTAGCCTTCTTGCTATGTGTTCCTTTTTATTTTCAGTTCCTGGAGTTTGGAAAACAAAGAACATGGTGGCATTGCCATCTATATAAATTTCTAAAAAAATTTCATCTATTCAAAGGGGCTATGTATTTATTTCTAGTTCTAGCAGCATTTGTTAATGAAATTTTTGTGTAGTTCTGTAAAATAAGTCTCTCTACATGAGTATGTCTCTTCCGAGACTGAGGAATTGCTGAACTGGGCATGAAACCAAGGGGAAGTAGATAATGCCACTCACGAATAAAGTCTAGTCTTTACACTCCAAATTCAGTTTGGTCACCATAGTAGCTGTGTATTACACTTTTTAAAAAGACCCTTAGTCTCTAGTGCTACAGTGAGAGGTCAGGGTTTACATACTCTGCTAAATCTTCCTCTCAAGCTGAAAATACTGCAGCTTTAAAATAATGCTAATTTTTTATGCAAGACAAGTTCTGGCTTCCTAAAACATGTCTAATGACCTCACTCATTATGTATGCAGAGCTTTCCTCACAAAAATAAGTCTTACAGTTAGGGTTAAATTCGGCTTGGTGTAAATGCAGAGTAAATTGGCGAAGTTTCAATTCACTGCACTTCACTGCAGAATGTGGTGCCTAATTTGTTGCTTCTGGGTGGAAAAAGTACAATTAATTTTTTCCTGAGTGCTATGTACTACAATACTTTTGAGTAGGAAGATTATTGTGATTCGTCATTTCTTTCTCTTGCACATGCTTAATGTATTACTGAAGAATTTTCCTATCGGAACTTTCCTGCCAAATAGGAAACAGAGAAGATAATTTTCTAATCACTTTATAGCATTTAAATAATATGCCAATTTGTAGAACTCATTACACACAAATTTTAATAAAAATATCAGTATAAAGGATCTTCAAATAAAATCAACGGGGGGAATGCTATTGGTGTGCTTTAGGAAAGAAAAAACAGCACTGGTTACTGTCAGCTACTAAAGAAATAACACCATAGGAACAGGAAATGATAAAAACAAAGCACTTTTTAAACTTGTTTGCATTGTTAATTATCATAGTTTAATATTTTAAACAATAAAAAAGTTTGCACCACTTGATGATGCAAGTATTAACACAATTCCATACACTATCTGCTAAATAAACAAGTTTGGCAGCTTAGCAAATATCATATGATTGCAGCATTCATGACTTGAATTCAAACAGTGATTTTTATTTTTTTTCTTTTGTTTTCCTCTGCAAAAAGTTTGTAAATTTGAATAGCACACTCCTGGGTTCTGGACGGTGTGTGACCCCAATGAGTTTGAGGAAAATACTTCTAGTGCATGCCCCCTGTGCAGAACTGCCCAAATCAAACGACTGTCTCCTTTGAGTTCCTTTTGAGGGACTGCAAGCCCAGCAGGGACTGCTGGTTGGAGGGGACGTTGGCAGACTTTGGGATTAGGAGTATCACCCGCTGATTGGTCCGACGCCATTCGTTGTATAACCTACAGTGATACCTAAAGGATACCTGGGGAGAGAAGAGAGGTGCACTGTGTTTACAGTCGCTGTGGCTCTCCAAGGAAGCAGCTGGGGTCTGGGGAAAAACACCTTCAAGTGGCACAAAAAAAATGGTAAGCAGCCTAATTAGGTAGGATAAAAATGAGCGAAAAGTGGCAGGCAAAGATAAGACCTACTGTGTTGATGGCTTTTTCCCCAAGTTGCCACAGCAGAGAAGAAAAGCAGCCTGGGCCCTACCTTCTGCTGTTGTCTACCTCCCATTCCCTTTTTTATCACATGAAAAATCAGACATCCTGCCTCTGTCTTTCCCAGGAACTAGAATTATTGGCAGCCACTTACAATAAGGATGAGTTTGGGGTACTGACATGATGCAAGTTGTTAAACTGATGAATAACATAATTGGCTGGATGGTGAAGGCTTGCAGGTAGCTAAGCTGTGTGCAAACATTGACAGGGTTGTATGTTCTACCTTGTAATGCTTTATTGCTGAATGCATCACATTCAAGACTGACTGCTATGGATATACAAGATAGATTGACCCTGCTTTTTTTTTTAATAGTTTGCTGCTTATTTTAGTGACAGTCTAGTGTAGCAAGAGTTAAGTCTGTGTAAGATGATGAACGTGTGCAGTTTAAAAAAACAAAACAACAAACAAAAAACCTAACTAAACAAAAACAGACAACAACAACAAAAAAAAAACAAAACCAAAAAAACCCACCAACCCAAACCTGTAAACTGGCTTGGGACCTTCTGGGTGAAATGTTCCACATGACAATTATTGTGTTCTTGAGCTCTGAGCAGGATGGACTCACACAGTAAGCCCTGGAGGAACCTCATCGTGTTCGGTGTTCTGTCTTCATGTGCAGCTGGTCATTTGTCACTGATTTTCATGCACCTGTGCTACTCCTGTATGTCAATGCTATTCAGAGGGCAAA
>VZSZ01006814.1:90858-105223 GCA_013398815.1 Ibidorhyncha struthersii | reverse complement strand
TGCTGCCTCTGTTTGCAGAGAAGTGGCTGTGTGGGCTGCCATCAAAAGGGGCTGCGCTGCTTGCTTTCCTACTCCCACAGCAATGACAAGCTGGATGCCAGTGAGGTATGGAGGGATGTTACATACATGCATGCCTATAAATGTGTCTTTCAAACCCCTTTCCTCATAGCAAAAAAGGGTGCTTTTAACTAAATATATTATTTACCCTTCTATAAAATCTTACTAGGGACAAAAAAAAAGACTTTTTTTTATTATTATTAGATCTTTTTAAAGCTGTCTGCTATTAACAAAGGGAACTTATAGAGCTTTTGTTCACTAAGCAGTTGCCCAGAGTCTGCTCCCCCTGAACGCAGAAGTCTGTATCTTTGTTTCTGTGGAACGTCGTATATGAAACAGCATGAGAAACCTCTTTTAAAAAGGCACTGCAGTATCAGCAGAAATCATGTGGTAGAGGGAGGTGGGGAAAAAAACCCACATCATCTGCAAAGATTAATGCCATGCAAAATGCAGTGACTGCTTCAGAGGAGTGAGCTAGAGTTTAGGTTGAGTTTTCAAAAAGCATCACAGAAGATCCTTTAAGGAACAGCTGCATTATTAAGCCAGGCTTTAACTGCTTTTTAAAGGCATTTTTTAAGGCATTTTCACAGGATATCCTAGTTAACTTTGACAGCTTGTTTACAATGGGTTCTTGCCTGGAGGCAGTTTCCAAGTGATGTCAGCTACTGAATTTCAGCAGAGCCACGGTTACCCACCCTAAGCTATTGCACTGGATGCAAAACTCTTTGAGATGCTGAACAAAGGCCAGATTCACATTTGTCCTGGCTCCTTAGTGAACTCCTTAGTTCACCTCTTCAATAGGATAACAAGATGGGTGTCTATCTTTCTAACTTACTCTGAATTCATTTGGGCTAGCCTTTGTTTTAAGAAAGCTATTATATTATGCTGGAAGCTACAGAGCCAAATCCTGTTGTATTCCAACCCGCCACTTGATCTCACAGGAGTCAAGGTTACCTGCATACAAGAGAAAGCGGAGTGTAGCCCTGAATTCTTAGTTTAAATAGCAATCTGGTTTGTGTGTGAAGCTTTCTTCTTGGGAGTAGCAGGCTTGCTTTTGTGTGTGTGTGTGTGTGTGTACATCAGTTACAGTGATTAAATGCAGAGGAAAAGCAATAGCATTTTATGGAGAACTTGGCTGTTTTAGAGGAAGGGATAAAATAGCTTCTTGGATGCTAAAAATAGCACCTCTCCGGTTCTCTGCTCACTGGGATAACTGTGGTGTGTAAATAATCTATATGCCAGTTTTTGCCTCCAGAGAAAATAAGGTGATTTATTGGAAGTAAAAGGAAGTTTTCGTTTTCTTAATTTTCGCAGGACCTAAAGGAGCTTTATATCACGTTGTGTGTAATTTACCCCACAGCACTCAATATATTCCCTGCACAGCCATAACTAAGTAAGCTGTACAGGATTCTCTCATCTCCAAAAATTAAAGGGCAGGTGCTGCTGAAGCACTTGATGGGGTTAGCACCTCCATTCCTTGCTGCATGGCAAGGGGAGCGTGGAGCCTCCCCAAGGTAAATGCAGGCTGGGGCTTTCCTGCATGACTGATGGGTCTCAGGCCGCTGAGCAGAGAGTGGGCATGTCCTCCACGTGTAGGGTGTTCAGTGCCATTTGTAAAGTAGTTGCTTTAAATCTCTACCTTGCAAATCTGCCCTCTGAGAAAGCATGTGAAAACGCTGTCACTCAAGCCTTAATCTGCAGATATACTTAAACCTCCTCAAAACTCTTCTATCCAGTACTAATGCTGTGAGGGCAATGAGGGCACCTCCTGCACTGTGAAGAAAGCCCGAGTGTCCTTCCCACCACTTCTCTCTGCTCTGCCCACTGAATTAACCCCATGCTGAACAGGAGGGTTAATTCTGTGCCCTGAAAGGCTTCCTTCCTTGCTCTTTCCTGATGAACACAGGGCTTCATTAGCCCATCCACCTCCTACTGGTCTGAATAATAGATTAGAGTGGAATTACACCTTCCACAACTCAGTGGATGTTAGAGATACTGTATTTCAATTAAATCAACCAAGGTACGCATTTACATCAGGCTTACTATCACCATATTCTCCAAGTGCCAATAACACATCTTTGTATGCTTTTGAAGGAGCAAAATTTATAAAGTGCATAGAAGGGAATTTTCCCGCTTACAATGCAAACCCAATAGATGGTATTAGGGACTACAACTGAGATGTCCATGTTTCATGGGTAATTAAATCCAGCTACTTAGCCAGACTAACCTTTCCAACTTCCAGCCGTTTTGGTGCTTGTGAATTATGTATATTAGGTAAATTGGACAGCATTTGGGTTTCTAAGATAGTCATACACAAAGGAAATTTGAGCAAACTTTGCTTGAATATCTGACAGATGTGTACAAGCAGTGCTGCATGAAATACAAGTGCCACCTTACTGCTGGAGTAAATGGCCGTCCTGTCAAAAGGGAGTGCTGTGGCTTCACAGAAAATGGAAGCAGAAACAACAAAAAGAGAAACTGCAGGAAGCTGAGGCAAACTCTGAGCTCTTTTACTCTGGGCTCAGCACAGGGGTTTCTTGCTGTGGGCTAGCTCTACTAATGCAGTTCTTAAAGTGCCATCAGCTCCTCAGCAGCTTACACTGGTCAAAAACTGCTGGAAAGGGTCAGCATGTGGCCATACCCAGAGAGGGGGGGAGCTGAGCGCTGGCATTTTGAGATTACTGGCTGTGCCAGCACCACAGGCAGGGTGGTTGTCATGGTTTTGGCTGGGTCTGGACAGTGGTTTTGCCCCCACTCAGGGCAGCACAGGCTCAGATGAAGTCTTCCTCCCACATCAGCACAGCCTTGCACCGTTGCACAAGCATTACCCTGTGTTCCCTGTCTGCATCCAGTGGTCTGTTCTCCTTCCCCCACCACAGCTAGAGGTGTGAAATGTCAAACTCAACAGTAACCTGGGTTTTTCAGTGAACTGCTAGAACACAGCTTGATAAACACTTATTTTGGCTGCTGTTCTCTGGGTTCCCTTAACTTCTGCTGGGCCAACTGTTTGTTGGTGTGCTGGGGCCAGGAGCTGATCTCAGTTTAACAACTTGGCAGAAAACAAGTGGCTTTTAGGATGGGTTAGCACGCAAGTGACAGCACACCAGGATGCAGGATGGAAATAAGGCAGTGATTTAATCTGCACAGCATTTAATCTGCAGCTACATTTCTACAGACCTGGGTGTAAGGTGCGTTCTGCCATGGACTGCCCACAGCGCCACAAACATGAGGAATGGGGAAAGCATGGGATAGCAAAGACTTTTGAATTGTAAAATTGGCCAAATGTTGGGTCACAGTAAAATCTGAATCCTCTGTGGCAGCCAGGTTGTTCACCTAAAGCTTTTTTGTGTACTGTGCCTTCACCTTTTGCACATTATCTTTGATGAAACTCCCTCCTATAGCATGTCTAGAACTCCATGTTACTTCATTGTCTCCCTCTTGCTATCCTCTCTGGCATTTGGGATTTGGGAATTACTGACCCTAAAGGCAAATGGTCTGGTTTTCCAAAGAACTTGAATGGTGTGGAACCAAGAGGTTTCTTGCAGATGTAGCAAATTTATCAGTACAGAAGGTAACTATAAGCAATGTTTTGTACAATGGTCCACCTGCTCTACAGCACTCTGTGTAATTAATTTGTTCTTTTCCTTATTCCTGTGAGTTGAATAGAAAACCAATACTTACTAGGGTCCAAAAGAGGTAAATAGTGAAGAGTGCGACAGTGAGTGCAATGAGGCCAACAGCTTCTAGCCTACTACTAAAGTGCAGGTGGTCCACTGCTCCTCGTAGACACAACCAGCCAGAGATCGTCGCCAGTGGAGTGATAAACAAGAAGCACACCATGTCTCCAAAGAGAGTCCGTTTCTCGTGCTGGGGGCCTGGGTTCCTCAGCCACTGCAGGAAAAATGCAGACAAAGCAAGTGTCACACACGGATCACAGGCCAGATGTGACTTTGGCTGTCCCTAGAGAGGTCCCACCTGAACTTCTCCCACTTGCTGGCTGCTGATGTGCACCTCTAGCCATGCATACCTCCTGCATTGTTTGTTCAGCTGTAGGAAAAGCTTCCTTCAGAAGGGGAAGTGTTTTGCATAGTGCAAGCCCTGGCATTGGGCTGCTGAACTTTTTAAGAAACTCCCTTCTTAATGGGGTAAGAATCACACATTCTCCTGACAACTCAAGAGTGGAGAAAATGTTTGTTTATATTTTGTATGCTATTTTAATATTTTTTTTTTTTTACATTCTGCTTGTCACGTTGGCAAAGCCGTTTTCAACTTGCTTTCAGATATCCACGTGCAAGCTGAGTTGAGTGCACACAAGGTTACTTTTATTAAGAGGATATTAATCTTATAAAACAGAGTTCCTGAAAGTCAGCTGCTGAAACAAAGGTTGATTTACCAGCTATACAAGCTCATACGTCCATGCTTCTATAAACAGGATTTTAGATAGCAGAGGTGAAAGAAGTTCAGCCTACAATAGTACACTGAGACATTTTAATAAAAAACCCTCATCACTCAAGTCAATATTTGAACAGGAAGAGTACCCAGCCCTGCAATCTTTTCCAATGTAAGCCATAGGATTTGGTCAAAACCGCTCTGCAGCATCCATTTTTTATGATTTTTTTTTTTTTATTCTTTGAGCATATAACTATGCGCATGGTACTACCAAGGACAGCAAATATTTCTTACTGTGGTACCTGAAAACCCCAGTCAGCCTGAGCACTATGCATATTACCCTAGCCACCGAGGGCCATGTACCGCACAGGACTGTGTCTGCCTCAGAGTCCATGATTGAAGCAGAGGAGTCAAAGCCGGGAACAGGCAGTAGCGGTGAAGTGAGATGTCAACCCCAGCCACCTGTGCGGCCAGAGTGGGGTGCAGGGCAGGCTATTGATTCCCAGCCTGGAACATCCCTGCCAGGTCCCCGGCTCCCAAGTGTGGAGGCCATGCAGAAAGCAAGGAAAGATATGCTCCTCTCGGGAGCTATTGCATTATCTGTCCTCAGAGCAACAAGAAATCAAAGCTGCTGTAGCTCTGTGCCAGCGGACGTGGATAAGGCTCATGCATCCTTAGACCCTTTGGCCCTCTCTTTCATTCCTCCCAGCATATTACATGTGGCAGCAGAAGTCCTGTCTCTTTAGCTCCAGAAGTTGAGGCTAGGGAGGCAACCTCATCCCTTCAGCAGTTAATGCCCTTCATTCCCAGCCAGCTTGGGTTCTTTTTTCCTCTTCCCTATTACAGTGATACAGCAATGACCCAGAGGAACAGCAGGACTCGAGAGTTTTGACAAGAGAGGGCAAGGCTAAGAGCATTGTGCAAGCTAATTAGTATTTCTCATCTAGGTATCCTACCCCCCTATTATTTTCAGGCCCTGCTTCATCTTTTCCCACTTTGCCCACAACATGAAAACAAATACAGCATTTTTCTCTCCATCTTTATATGGCGTAAAACAACAGTGAAGAAATTGAGTGCAGCCAGGAACAGGCAGTCACTAATCTGGCACTAGTATAAAGACACAAATCAGTAGATAAGTTTGCCTCAACCTCACCATCTCTCAGATGGAAATAAATTACCTACTTCACAGGATTTTGTGAGGTTTAACTGCAACACAGTAACTCAGCAGCCTAAGATCCAGTTTCATGTATGATTCAGGAAGTTAGGAGAGCACAAAAATATGTTCATAAACATTTTTTGCAGGAGGTAGGCTTTGTATTTACTTGTATACTTTTAAAATCCTAAGGAAGTGGAAAGTGCCTCATAACAGCTATGTACTACTATAAGCAAGAAGTTGTAAGGGAAGATGTTAGTTAGAGGGAGGCTCAATATAGTTTTTTCCTTTTCAAATAGTGTCTTAAGCTCAAAATAATTTAAAATACCAGAATACCGGGTGTGGTGGGTTCACCCCAACCAGCAGCTAAACACCCACGCAACCACTTGCCCACTCCCGCGCTCCCCATCGGTATGTGGGAGAGAATAGGAAGAGGCTGCAAGCAGAGCTTGCTTCAGTAGAGCTTGTACAAAATAAGAAGACGTATGTTTACATTTGAACAGCTTTTTATTTTATTGCAACTTTAGAGGGAACACTATAAAGTCATGTGTGAAAAGCTCACACCATTTTCCTTGGAACTTTCATTCCATTTACTCAAAAACACCACCAAGGGTACGTGCATAACATTTCCAGGTTCTATTTGATTGCTTCTAGACAGGACTGATTGCAACCCTCACTTTGTTCAGTTTCCACAAATCCCTGTAATGCGAAACTGCCAGGAAAAAAGAGAAGAACTGAAAGCACCTGGCAGTGGAGATTCTGCTTTTAAAGGTGACTGTGAAAAGGTTTTGTGAAAACTATTTGTTTAAAAGGTGACCCGCAAGAGAATTGCTGAGCACCTGCGCTTCTCCTTCATCTCAATGGGAACTGCAGGTGTTCACCACTTTGCCAGGGCAGACCTTAAAATGCCAATATCTCTTTATCTCAGTTCTATGCTGTGACTGTCACCCCTATAACAGGGCGGTGAAGAACACACTGCAACATTTCAGAGGCCATTTAGTGGAGGTTGCATCCTCAAAGCTCAGTCTGCTGTGATTTCTTTGGCATCCGTGCAGCTCAGCTAATGCAAGAAACACTGTTTATTGATCTGAGCGAGAAGGAAGAACAGCAAGAATATGTACATGCAAGGAAGCACACACACTAAGGCATGTGTTGTCATCTCTGCCCTGCGATTTTGACAAGACAGTACAATGCACTTGAATTAAGACAGCATTTTATGGTGTGCCATCTAACTTGATTGAACGTTTGTGCAGACAGGAATGGTGTGAGACTGCTTCACTGGCTGATGCCTCCCCACACTCCTTATGCCATGCCTGACCCATATGAACAAATAATCAAACCCAAGCAATTCAGATATTAGATGAAGCTAGAACAGACAAGAGTAGTATTAAATAATAAATAAAATCCCCACCATTCTACAGTCTAACCTGAAAAGCTGGAGACATTTCATTAGCTAGTTCTGAAGTGGAAGTCAAAAGCAACGAATAAGCCATTTCTGTGGCTGTATGGATTTCAGTCACAACATGTATTTTTCTCCTGAAGTAGTGAATACGTGTTTCTAAATCTGCTTCTCTTCAGATTCTAGGTTTCAGTCTTTTGTTTTGGAAATGTGCACTGTCAAGTTACTTTATAGCTAAAAAGCCAAGTCAGCAAATCCTTTCATGAAAGTGAAACCCACACAATGATCCCAACAAAGTGCCGAGCTGATTAATTAGCGTGGCAGTACAGTAGGGACTACCCTGCTGGCAAAGAATGAGACGTAAGGCCAGATGCGACTGTCAGATCTGCACTATGATACTCTGAAAAATGTCAATGTGCTCAATTATTTCTGCAATAAACTGAGACTCTCACAATAATAATTTCCATTTTTTTTTGGGAAAAAAAAAAGTCATAAAGAGGGTCATGTCTGAAACAAAATGCTGGCCTGCCTGGAAAAACACTTGATAAAAGTGAACAGTGATTCCTGTTCCTGATACACAAGTGTAGAGCCAGAGTAACAAGACACAAATTGACTTTAGCAATGGTGGCAACCACGAATTCAAGAACAGGTAAGTACAGCGCCTGATGCACAACCCAATATTGGCTCATGACTGACACAAGCAAAAAAACCCTGTGCCTGGAGACTAACATACACCTGCTGAGAATCCGGCCCCTCGAAGAAACGTGGGGTGCCACCTCGACCCTCACAGTGACACATACCAAACGGGGTCTGCTCAGAAGCAAAGCACCCCCAAACCCTGATCTAATGGCAATGGCTGCGTGATACCTCTCTGCTCCCCCAGTTGTCTGTGCCATCCCTTCAGCAGTGGGTGCTGCTGCTGCGGTCACGTGGACCGCATGCACTGCTCCAGCACGGGGGATCTCTGCTCAGCCAAGCTCAGCTAAATGTGGCAGGCGTTGATGAAACTCTCCCAAGGGCCTCCACAGCAATTGGTCTGAGACAGAATGGTGACCACCTCCTGTGCTCAGACAGGATTGCTTCAACTGGAAAAGAGAAAGGGCATCAAGAAAACGGAAAGCCCACGCCACAAGAGGGGACTTAAAAAGTTTGACTCATTTAGGCCAGCAAAGTCACGCTCTTAAGGATGGCCAAAAGAAGGGAGAACTGAAGTGGGACATCGGTGAAGTGCTACTTAAGCTAATGGATAATGCTGGCTTAAGAACAAATGGAAAATAGTTGGCTATTAAGTAAATTTAAGGTAAGAAACATAAAAAAATTCTCAGTCTTCAGAGGATCAAACTCTGGAACAGCCTCCCAAGAAGAGTGGTGTAGGCTAAAACCCTCAAAGCTGGCACAGTTTTATGAAGGAACTGGCCTACGTTTTGAAAGGTGTTTTTGATGTATTGCATTTGACGTGAGAAAACACTGTTAACACACCCAAGGCTCCTTCACCTCACAGGCTGATGCATGTAATACACATACAAGGATTTGTTGCAGATAATTCACAAATCAGAGTTGAATTTAAATTATTATTGGCCCTAGAAAGATTAAATTGAGCTCCTGACCTTCATCAGAGGGTCTCTATGCTTCTGTCAACTGAAGCCAAACTCTAGTGCTCAGGAACTTAATGTGGATTTGCAACAGTCCCTGGGAGACTTTTGGTCTATGATCCCACTACTGGCTTCTAAAATTTTACCTGGTACTTAAAACTGCACGCAAAACCAGGCTGAGACATCTGCATGACATGCCAGCAAAGTGAAGCCTTATATTTGGAGAAGGAAATCATCAGAACAAGCAGCAACTGAGGACCAGAACCCTGGAGAGGCTCAGACTGGGAGTTTATCTAACCTAACCAAAATGAGCTGCCAGCAGAAAACTGCTGTAAAACACCTCCATGAGTTTGATCTGCTTCACCATTGCCAAAGGCCAAATCCTGGAAGCACTCACCTCCATAGGTCTAACTTCAATTAGATGATTCACAAACACTAAGTAAAGTATCTGCACAGTGTTTTCCAGATCAGATCCTAAGGCTACAACCTGTTTCTACTGGGAAGCCCTTTTTAGTTCGCTAAAAATTGGAAGCATTTTGCATTTTCCTTTTGCATTGGAAAATTGATTTTACATAAATGTTTCTGGAGTTATACCAGCAGCAAAGAAGATGCCACCAAGTATGAAGAAAATCCATCACACTGCTTTTTAGTTAAAGGTAGTTAAATAGTTATCACATATGAATCTGAGGGGAGAAGACACAAAGGAATTGTCTTCCCTAAATGTGTTTCCCTTTGAACTAAAAATAGCCTATTACACATCAAACATATCAGTTCATTTCATTCTTTTCATGCTGATAGCTCTGCAGTGAATCTTGATGAAAGCAGTCTGTACACAAGCAAAATTGCTAGCAATTATTGTCATTTCTGGTTTCATGCCAGCAGTGGCCAATGGGAGCATTTTGCCCTGGGCTTTAAGCACAGAAGGACTGATACTGCCTGTTTTTTTAAAGTGTTTCTCTTGAATGAAGGACATTTTTAAAGACTAGGAGGTCCATTTATTGGTTTAAAAAAAAAAAAAAATTACATCTGAACCATTTTGTTCAAATACTTTTTTACTTGAAAAATTTGTTTTAACCTATTTCAGTTAAATGTTTTTAAACTAAGCTTAACTACATGTAACTCAAAATAAAATCTCCCAGGCCAGAATGGTATGTATGTTTGTTTCCAGGGCAATAAAACATTTGGGGTGACTTGAAACTTTCCTAGATTAATGTTTTGCCAAGGAAAACAAACGTTTGACAGTTACTTTTCAGTTGAAAAAATATTTATATTTCAGTTTTTGGGTTTCCTGCTTAGATCAAATATTCAGTTACTGGCACAGTGTTATTGTCTTCAGTGGGTGCTTTTAGAAAGGCCATGGTGACAGCTCATAGAGATGTTCCTTTGGTTCCAGAGAGAGGCTTGTTGACAGCTAGAAACTAAATGATTTGATCTCTGTAACTTTATTATGTTAATGTTATGGCCTCTTTGTAACTGAGTCTGCTCTTATTTAAGTTGAACTCTTATTTTAACTCAAGTTCCGGGGAATATTTTAATTGCTCTGAATGAGCCAAAGCTACTTTTTGAAACAGCAAATGAATTTCATTTGCATGTTTTTGTAAGTGGAAAAAATATGCTATTCATTGTAAGAGTGGTGTATGACACATCTTTTTTTTGTTTTGTTTTGTAAAAAGAATAAACCACAGTGCACATAGGAACCAACCCCACGTGGTAGCTAAGTGCAAGGAGAGTACCGCAGGCTGTTGCTATCACACCATAACCAAATTTGCAAACTAGACCTTGGATAGTTTGCCAGCTGAAAAACAGGAGTTCAATATACAATGCTCCACCAAGTAGCACTAATACAGCAGCCAGTAGATGTGGTGTTCAGTTTCTGAATTATGCAACTTTAATGTCTAAAAACAGGACTAGTAATTCTCTGATAGTGAAAACAAACAACAGAGCTTGCTAAATTGCACTATAAAAATCTATGAAATTTCTTGCTGGTCCAATTAAACAATATTAAATTTTTTAACGTTAGTCTGGCTTACTGCTTTCCTGTTTTCCTACTATCCACTTTTACTTTATATTTCAGGTGATGCTTATACCAGGTAAAAAGATTTCAGGACGTGTCAAGAAAAAAGATTTTGTGGAACTCTAGGAGAAACAGTATTTCCTGTTATCTGTATGTTTTTCAAAGCTCCCATTCTATGTTGGATGAACGTATTCCCAATTAGGCAGACAAATGTATGCATTCAAGAAAATCAATCAACAAAAATCACGTTTTGCATTTTAAATCAAAAGCAAAGCAGATTTTCTATCGGCAACACATATTTCAACACATTGCAAATGTCCTACAAGGTTAAATATATGGAAACTAAGGACATGATAGATAATAAATGCTTGGTAGCTCTCCAAAAAGACAGATGCAATAAAACTTTTCATCTTAGCACTTTTTTTTTTTTCCTAAAAAAAGCAAACTTTGACTGGCTCCTATTGGTGGTAGGAAATGCTACCAGCAGGACAGAGGTGATAACCAGGCAGTTTAGAACTGTATTACCGAATCATGATGTCCAAACAAAAGTCACCAATTCCTAAAACAAAAATAGCTGTACCTTTGAAAGCCCACAGCATCTTCCCTCATCTTGCTAATCCTTAAAGGATATCATCTGGCCTTTTCCAAAGCAGGTATTTCCTCTCTCATTGTTCATTTACTTTCTCCTGGGAACTTTCCTCAACATTTTTTGGCCTTGATCGCTAGTTCTTTAAATTTAGGAGAACTCAGTTACAGATGTGATGGTTTGAAGGCATAGTCTGACAAGTGACTTTTGCTTTTCTTCTTGTTTTTTTGCAGGGGTGTGTGGGGTGGATTGCTCTTGTTTGCATTCTTGCTGTCAGTACTATGAGAAAGATTTGTGCTTGGGAAAAGTCAAGCACTGTAGCAAAACTTTTCTGTAAAAACATAAACCAACTATTTCATCTCTCTTTAAAGGAGAGAGAACAGCTTGTTTTGGTCTCTGCATTTTTCCCCATTAGGAATGAACAGAGAATGGTATTCCATGTGTAAAGAGTGCATGTTGAAAAGGTTATGTTTTTAAAACTATATGTGTTGGGGAGTTTATTATTTATTTTTTAAATACTTTAACTCAGACATACCTCTACTGGAAGTCTACATGGCTGCTTCAAATTCTTCTTGTGTGACTTGGGTGTCTGGTGGGGGGAGGGGGGCATTTTCACAGCTGAGACAAGTAGGTGAAAAAGCATCTGCTTCACCTTGCCCTTCTTATTTTGCCCTTTTTGGGTCAAGAAGCGGGGCAGGATGTACATACTTAAGCTATCTGCTCCCAGCCCTAATGTGCTGTACTGACACCTGCAGTTCCTCCAAACTTAAGATTCATGAAAGTTTTCCTTGTTGGTGACTGCACTGAGTCACCATTTTCCTTCTGGCTTTAAGAGTGATCCTTCTACAAACTACATGCAGCAAATCTGGTATCTCTTCATTACAGTAATTTAATGCTAATGACTTGCTTCACTGAGCAGTGGAGAGGAAAAATAAGCAAAAAGAATCCCAACAGATAAAACCAGCATGACTCAAAGTCTTGTACAAAAACTAAATTCATATTTCAGTGTAAGGCTTCTGGAAGTTTTAAATTACAATGTAAGTTCATCTTAACTACTTCATGCACCGTACGTTTTACGTTTGTTTTTTTTTTAATTTATTTTTCTTTTCTAGCATGAGCTCTACAGACAGCAAGAGATTGGGAAAAACTGAAGTTAATTTCTGCCCAATATTGTGAAGATTATCCTGACTTTAATTTTTCCTTCTAGTCACGCTGTTTTGCTTCTGAGTTTAGACTGTTGATTAGGTGCTTTCTCTTTGTTTGTTTGTTTGCAAAAAATGAACTAATAGATACCAAATCCTGGTTGGTTTAAAACATGTAAATAACTTAAAAGCAATATAAGTCTGACTTATATAGTCACATAATGTTCTTATGTATTTATGTTGTAGGTGGTTGTTTTCTAACATCATTTTATTGCACATAAATACATTTGTGTTGCCACATTTCGTGTTTGTTTTTGTACCTAGCCAAGTGGAAGCAACATAGATGCAATATAGAAACTGAAATTAAGATAATATATAATGCTCATAATAAAGCTTGCCCAATCTTTATGCTGAAACATAGCAAAAGCATCTACATGAATAATGTCACACATTTCTAGAGTGGATTTCTTTCTGTGGATTGGCTGCATTAAAACAGCAGCTAATATAGAAGTGGAAGGTCTATAAAATCACTAACTGAAATTACTGCAGTTTGATTTCACTGTGTTTGTTTTGAGTTCCTTCCAGGAACAAGGAACATCAGCTCTATGCATATCAACCACCATATAATAAACTTTTCTTTCCTCTGGTGTCGAGAGTTTCTGCTGTTTCAGCCTGGGTCCTCTGGGTCAAATGTGGCCAGGCTCTCACTGGCAGTGGGGGGACCATGACATGGGAGAGAGAAGTAGGGCTACTCAGCAGCAGCTGCTTTTTTCTTTGAGATGCATCATCCCCAGACAAATTGATAATGAGATATCCATGTGCCCAAGCACAAGTCCTGCACACCTCTAGTTTCCACCAGACTGTAAAAGCGTGCTGTGCATCTAGCACACAGTAGAAGGGGTGGGTGCAGACCTTGCTGTACTTCTTGAATTGAATTTTGCAGTATCGTGAGCCTTGGGACTGAGGGGAATGTGTAAATGAACTATGTCTTTTGGATTACTGGCAAATAGCACCTTTTAACTGGCTGTGGGTGTCTCCAAACAATCCCCTTATCTGAAGGAGCTCCACAATCAAGCAAAATGGCTAAACTTGCTCTGCTGATGCCTGCCAAGTGCCTCAATAGCAACATGTTGTCTAGCAAAATGTGACTCCAAATGTCAGCTCCAAAGATGCTACAGAAAGCTTATGCTCCAGTAGATTATGTCTGACTGATATTGGTGGTTTCAGTTTTCTATGCCAGAGCTTGCCAGGTGCCCTCCAGAAGGGAGATGAACAAAAGAACTCAGTGATCTTCAGTATGAAAAAAACTCTTTCTCTATCACAATCCATCTCTTGCTCCTTTACAACAATACATCACATTCTCTCCACTGCAGCTATTGTGAACAAGTTCACAAGTGACTGAGAAATAAAGACGTCCCAGGTCCCAATGGAGAGCTGAGGAGCATTGGCCCAGCCTCCGAGTGGAAGTCACACCAGAAGCAGGGTCATCTGGAGGGAGTGCGACAGTTCCCACCCAGTTAGCTCCGTGCATAAGCAAGGCAGTGTAAGTGTTGAAAGTCAGACAGGGCATGAGGGGGCTCTGCACTTACCTGCAGCACGTTTGCCACCCATTTAACAAAATCTCTGAAGGCTCAACAGAAAGCAATTCTTACTGACAACTGTAAAATTGCACAGGGAACATCTGACACATGTAGGCCAACAGTATGGAGACAAGGAACTGTAAAGGAGACCACTCCTTTTGGCTGACCAAACTTGACGAACACCTGTGGAGGAGGTGAAATGTGTGCATTCCCTGGTGTGTGCTTCTTTGACTTGATGAAGCACAAGTCACAAAGCTCCTCTACCCAATGTAGCACGAGGCAAAAGATATAAATGGTGGATGGCAATGAACATACTACTTCCCTTGAACACTGAAGGAGGGGTAAATCCACACTGTAATGCCTGATTCATCATTCAGAAACACAATTCTTCTGGGAAAAATAATCTGAGTTAAAAGAAGAAGTGGCCCCAAGAATGTTTGAAGCTTCACAAAT
>VZSZ01006814.1:64043-77190 GCA_013398815.1 Ibidorhyncha struthersii | reverse complement strand
TCAGTTTTGGGTCACCTGTCCTGTCCGCTCCTCCCCGCAGGTGGGACCCCACTGCACTTTTCCGCTTCCGACCCTCCAACGGGGCAAACAACAGAGTCGGTTGGCCTTGGCTGTTATAGCAATAAGTGTAAGCAAGAGCCTCTCCGCATACCACTCCGGGGCATCAGCTGTAAACATTGGTCTTATCACTCTCAGAGAGTGAACATTGTCTGCACAATATGCTGTTAATTTCAGCAGTTAGGAGAGGCCCAGCTAAGAAGCAAAGTTACTGAACAGAATTGGTCCTGTTTTACCTCAAACCAGGACAAACTGGTACACTTGCTCTGTTTGTTGAAAAATAAAGAAAATAAAAAGGTACAGAAACCTTCAGCAAAAACATCTTAGCTCCACAGGGGGTGCACCCTTAAGTCTTCCAGAGTAAAAAATTGATTTCTGTAACTTAAGATGAAATAACCCCTACATCTGATAGTCACATGCTGTTTACTATACAGGAGGACACGTAAGATGCTGCCTAACCTGTTCACTATGGAGGTGCAAAGCGCTCACTGGTATCAAGACATCCGAGAAAGGCAGAGGAGAACTAGCTCCAGGGCACTGCAGTTCGGGGACACAATGACAGCAGAAGGAAGCTGGAGAACATTCTTGTTAAGAATCCGTACAACCTTGTCAACAGCATTCAGTTTGAAACAACTACACCACCACCACCAAACCTTCCCAAGGAGCTATGAGAGACAATTAAGTGCTGCAAGATGAGGATGTAATACTTGTTTACCAGTTGAGGAGGGCAATCCTTGCAAGATTTCACTTTAAATCATGTCAACATACAGAAAGTAGTACAATATTGAACCCCACTGATATCAGGCAATTTTAGTTTGGCTGTTTCAACCCACAGTTTACTGATTTTTCAGGTGGTAGATAGCATTTTCTGCTCAGCTGGTCTGACTGCAGAGAGCTCCAGGGCCTCTTAAAAACTATCACAACCGCAGGCTGCATGTAAAGCGTAATTTTATAAACAGGCATGTCAAAGAACTGAATGCTAGGCTGAGGCAGTAGCACAAAGCAGTTCAGCATGAATAGGCCTTAAAAGTCTCCCCAGGCATTTAAAAAATCACTGCTCAGCCATAAATCAATGTTTTTTTGTTATGTAGTGAACCCTGAACCACTTTTCATGAGAGCAATGGACTACGTTTTTGGCACTGTGGACTTTAATAAATTGCTTTATGTATTTGCATAGCCACTAACTTAAGTCTTTTGCTTAGATTCTTCTTTTTTTGTTGGTTGTCAAAATGGAAGATGTCACATGATAATATATACCATAAGTACTTATGTTGATGCCATTTTAGTCTTGCATTAATAATAAAAATCTCAAGATACAAATACAGTTTACAACTGATCTGGAAATAGTAATGATAGTTTCTTTCAAAGTATAAAGAGAGGCACAAATTTTCTTTTCTAGTACTAGTCTTTTCTAGTGGAAATGTCTTTCCTCGTAGGAGTTGGAATGCAAGACCTGGGTGTCTCATTTTTCTCAGAAAACATTTTGGATTACTGGATGAACAAGGAGGAAGTTATGATTCAGCATACTGAATGGTGCTGCCAACAGATTTCCCTCCTTAGTTGAAACAAGCTGCTTCCCTGTTCTCTGGAGCAACGTGGGTTGCAGAAAACCAGTATTTCCACAACTGCTCTTTGTGTGAATGGGCTCCCCGTGCCTGCAGTAGCTGGTAGAACACAGCCATGAATAAAACAACCTAACGTGCTTAATTGCACCCTTACTAAGCATAATCCAGGAAATAATCGAGTGTTTCTGTATACGCTGCCAGTTTTGCATTTGTAAATTCCTGGCAGTGGAATTGCAAGCCAGACTCCCAGAATAGCTGCTTAATCTACACTTGCCTGTTGCACACACTGGACATACGCACAAGCTCTGCTGAAGTCTGTCTTTCTCTCTGCCTACCCAGTGCTCCTTGTAACTCTGTTCCAGTTACCTCAGCCCACACAACCGGCTGTTGTGGCTTCAAGTCCAGACACCATTTGCTAACACGAGTTCTTCTGGTCTAAGGATTCCGTGAGTGCTCAGCTCGCTGGATCGTGATGTACGCTGGCTTCTGAACACTGGGTGACATCCTGCACCTGTGCATTGTGCCTCGTGTATTAGGTAAAGAGGACGGGAGCATGAGTGCTAAAGGTTACTCTGGAAGGGGGTGCTAAAGACACACTGGTCCAAGACATGCATCCTCAGTGAGGAAGGATGTAGTAGTTTTGCTGACAGTCTTGACTGGAGGAGTCAAAATTACTAAGTATTTTCCAGCTTCTTTCCCCAGCCTCCTCTATGCTGCTTGCCTTAACTGAGAAAGCTAAGAATACTTGGAACTGGAGGCTAAGTCTTGCCTGCGCCTATTTCTGGGTCACTACACTCGGCCTGAATCCCTGCAAACTGAGGAAGGCGCTCACCCTAACACATTCCTAAATTCCCTCTTTTTCATTGCCACATCCTCTTCACACTCCCCCTCCCTTCTCTCCCCACTCCTGCCCACAGACTTTCTGCTTACTCTGGCCCCGCTTAATGACAAATTTTGAAGGACAGTGAGACACAGCTGCCACCAGGCAGCTCCCTCACCTTCTGCCAGCCCGGTGGTGGCTGTACCTGGGAAGCAGGGCTGACCCTGCACCAACCCTCTGCAGCCACAAATGCATGAGTTACCCCTCTGGCGGAAACTCAAAGTCATTTTTATTAAAAGACTAAAGGCTGAAAGAAAAAAAAAAAGTCTTTTTTATTAAAAGACTAAAGGCTGGTTTTCTAAGGCTGAAAACCAATGATTACTGCCAGAATTATGCTAAATGCTGGGACAGTGCTTTTCTCCATTTCTTCTGATCAGTGGGTATGAACTGGGAAGTCTGGCTTCCCACAGAAATAATGTGGCTTAATGCCCCTTTACTCTGACCCGGAATGCATGTGAAAGGTGGCTTCCCCCAGGGGTGTGTGGAGATGGCATTGCCCTGAATCACTGTTTCCAAGTGATTTATTTACACCTTGTGTCATGCCAGGACATGGCCTAAACTGTAGGTGATTTCACACTTAAGCACACAAACACAGTGACAGAATTAGTATCTACTTATATGCTAAAAGTTTACAAGTTAAGAGGCCTGGAAGATCATTTTTGCACTAGAAGGTAAGTTCTACATTCTCTTTCATTTTCCTAAATCAGGTCACTTTATACAGGTGAGACAAGCAGATTTTGTAACCACATGCCAGACATGCATTGTTTACTTCTTGGCTTAAAACCTGTAAAATGAGGCTTGCACCAGGAGAGTTTAATTTCTCTTCAACAAGGGCCAAAGGACCAGGAATCCCGTCAGTCCTTTAAATTCAGCCTTCATCTCTAAAAAACATGATGTATACTTTGTTCTGAAGAGCAGCAATCCTTTTTGCACAATACGTATTACTGATACTGGACTTCCTTTAGCACAGGAACTGTAATACTTTCAGAACTCCCTTTCTCTGCAAGTACCTAGGATTTCATCAGAAAACCTGTCTTTTGCAATTTTCAACAGCAGCAGTTTTAATCAAATCAGTCATTGCCTCTGGACTCTGTTCAGCCTCTCTTCAATTTAGATCCTTCATTTCTGGTGCATGTTTTATTAGAAAAAGCATAATCCAAGAGTGTGGGATGCTCCTTCCGCACAGCACATCTCTTTGTGCCCTCTGGGAATCACACTACGTCTGCACACTTTGGGGCAGCTAAGTGCACCAAAGAAACGTAGCAGAAATTACACCTACTACACCCTGATGTTTTATAGCTAAATATTTTTTCAGGAGATGGTGAGGACCAAGACAGTATGAGGACCAATGTCTCTGTCAAATACAAAGAAAGTCTTTGTTAAATACAAAGTCTTAAGAGAACAAGTCAAGTCTGACCTGATCCAAATGTACTGCATTTGATGAAGATGTTACTATTTACCTCCCCCAGCTTTACATTGGACTCAAAGTCACTGTTCAGGAGCTGTAGGATGAAGCTCAGTGGAAAATGCTCAAAGTTAAATCTTTATGTAATCCCAAGGCCATGTTTTCCCCAGGGAACATTCAAAATTAGCTCTCACCATTTCCACTACAAGGCTAAAAGGAGGGCTGCTAACATCACACTAATTATAGCCCTGTCACACATAATAAATCCCAAACTGTGCTTCTTTTTCTACTCATACAGGTAAACATCAGCTGAATTCAACTGATTATTCCTGACCAGGTAAGGTCCAGCTAAAAATGACTTACTTAAACTGCAAACAGTCTAAATATTGCTTAACTTCATGCCTGGGATTTAGCAATGAATTCCTGTTCATGTAAAGCTTGCGTAAATGAATTCTTTGACAAATGGGAGCAGTTTGTAAACCTGTGGTTTTACATGGCTCACAGTGGTCTAGTCCAAATAAATCTTGAGCAGGACGATGAGCAGCTTCTCCGTACAAGAGCTTGCACGACAGAGAACACAGGCAGCGCTGGTTGGTGGTGGAGGCAAGAGTCTCAAAACTACTGGGCAAACAGAGACGGGGATTCAAAGCAAAAAACAAAGTGTTTTTAGTTATTAAAGGGGAATACTTGGAGAAATATGCTCACGGTATTTCTACAGGTAGCTTAACTAAAATGCTATTTTTTTTGTTCATTGTTGCTAAGTCAATTATTTGCCTACTTTTGGTATATTTCACTCTTCCAGGTCTTGCAGTCAAGACTGCACTTGAACATGATCTCATTAAGAATATCACATTTATAGTCCTCATCATTGATGGAAAAACAGTTGAATGTATGGAAATCAAAAAATACACACTAAACCCACTTTCAAATTAAAATAAATAGAAAATTAAAAACATTTATCTTTTTAATAGGTTTATATTTTAATTCTAGAGTTTAGCAATATTGGCTATGTCAGTCTTACACTTGCTAACAAAAACGTCATTGGACGCTCAGTGAATATGAGTACTCTTTTAAGATTTCAGTTTTGAAACAGAGAAACAAAGATTATTATCTGAGCCTTAATACCTTTGTTTTGATGCACTGTAATTTAACCTGAAATCATTCAGATACTTTTATATTAATTTTTTTTTCTTAGTCTTCATCTGCATAAATATTTAATATTAACATTTACCTGCTGTATGGAGCACTTCTCTCCTTCCTATGTCATGCATCCCAAACATGTTACCCTGTGATGCCTTTCAGTAGTACTCTATGCAAGATATCTGCATTAGTAAAAGCATCTTTCATAGTCTGTACTGAAGCCCATGGGCATTAAGTAGAATGGAAACTGAAGCTGAAGGAAGGAAGGCTTCTACCTCTTCTCCCCTAGATACTGTGTTTGTCAGTACTACAATGAAACTGCAAACTCCTTGGTGTAGATTCAAGTCTTCTAATATTTTATTCAGCAATGAATCAGCCAATGACACTTTGTAAACACATGAAACTTAGCTTGCACATGATGCTTTGCAAAGGATGCCCCAAACATATTTATATGTAAAATATATGCTTTCTCTTATTCTAAGACTGTATGATCACCCCATGTGTTTCTGAAGGTGCCATCTAACAAGCCCTTCTCCTTCACCAAAGAGAGTTTACTTTGTATTGTTTTATCTTGTAGTGTTTTAGTTGGCAGTAGTTGAGCTTGTGATGTTTACTGACGAGGGACTTAGTCTTGCAAAATATATTGTTTAAAAAAAGGAAAACATTCTTTAAAGAAAAATGACTCAAAATTCAGCTTTTTTCCTCTTCCCTTTTCTCTTTTTACCCTTCAGACAAAAGCAGCTAAAAATACTCTCACTGCATTTTCCTCCACACAGGAAGATACAATAATATGAGAACAAAAAGAGTTTATTTTTCTCAGCAGGAGCAAAATGTAGACTCCATGGTTTTCTACAATGTTTACATAAAGATTTCCCTCTGAACTTGAATTCTCAGGGAAAGAGAGTCTTTTATCAAACTCCAAGACTTGCATGCTAGAGATCACTCCAGACGTGACAAGCACATGGGAATACTGCAAGTTAATTAAAAACAGTGAAAATTCCCTATACTAACCAGTTCCACATGTGTATGTGTTGTGCTGCGTAAAACTATATGATACAGAGACCAGACAGTCCCATTACTTTTCCAGGAACAAGCACACCAAGAATGCTTTTAGTCATCACCAAATGAAATTGGCAGTGGTCAAACAAATCAGACCTGACATGCAAACCTGGGAATGAAAAATAACTGTTGTAAACAAAATATAAAAAAATCCAATTTCTACTCAGTAATTTTCAAGCAAATTACTGAAATGCTGCGTTAGTGGATCAAAACCACAAGACAGAACTAAATCAAAGCAGCATAGGTAAAATTTGACTGGTCAACATTACTCTCCTTATCCAAATCCAAGAGAAATACCAACAAGAAAAATAATAACAAGAGTCAGAGGTGAACTAGGTGTTAGCCTTAGTACTATGAAAAATAAAGGCAATAGAAGTTTGGAGTAGGTGCTGATCTCAGTTGGGATTTTAATCTCTGTTATTGTGACTCTGCACTGAAGTCAACCCTGAGATGCAGATTTTCTTGCGCGCCCATGATAAGCTTGGCCCAGGACTGTGACAGTGGAACCAGCTTGAGGAGGACATCTCAGCTTGCACCAGTGCTGTTAGAGCTTTGCAGTAGCCTAATAACTCTTGTCTCAGCTGTACCATCACCTTCTATTTCTTCAGGGGCTACATGTACAGTACAATTTACTTGATTTATACCACTATCTAGGTCTCTCAACTGGTGAAATTCCTGGCTATCCATCGTAGCCAGATCTGGCCCCTTATCACTAAGATAACATCAGTTGTGATCTTCATCTAATGTCTTCTCCAGCTGCAGAATTTTGAGTGTGGTCTTACTAGTCTAGGAAATTGCATCCAGTAGTAGCAAGTCCCAGATCCATGAGAAAAAGATCTTAATTACTTGCATTATGGATAACTCTAAATAACAAAACAAGAAGTATGTTGTTGTCCAGTTTGAATGGCCCTGAAACAACTCTTTCAAAGCCTCTTAGATCAGGCTTCATGCTCATACTTCACAGGAACACACCCCAGTTTACAATCATGAAACAATTTACTTATGTCACTTTGGCCAGAACAAGTTTAAAAAAAATCATCACATACCCCTATCTAAAGGGACAACATTCATCAACTCACAGCAAATACTCAGTCTCATAACCAATGTATACGAAATATGAATTCTTTTAGAGCTTATTTATTGCTTGAAAGGTAACTTTCCCCTTCTCAAAGATGAAGCATGTCTATCAAGCTTACTATGTGTAGGGACAGAGAATAGTATTAGAGAGAAGTGGGCTATTACCTCGCCGCCAACATGCTCTGGTTTGGAGTTCATCCTACATGTATGGATATAATGAAGCGCCAAATTCCATAAGAAGGCCAAGTCCCATTAGGTCTGAGGATGCGATGATTATGATATTCCTCCAGCCACCCTTTTAAAGCAGTATCTTATTATAGATTCACTTATGTCTCATCAAAACATATGCACACGAACCACTTTGCATATCATAAAGCATCACTGATGGCACAGAAGGCATCTAGGAGTGTGGAGACGCTAGAACTTGGCTTAGCACATTGGCTCTGCCGCAGGCGAACCTACACAAAGATAATTGTTGCCAAAGGGCAAAATAACTAAAGACCTCAAAGTTTTGCCTCAGGGGCTGCAAAATTCTGGGGTTTCTGGAGAAGTTGTGAACAGCCAGAAGTAAAAGCGAAGATAAAATCGTTATCTGCATTCAGCGATGCCTTTTGACAACCTACTTCACCCTCCAAAACATTATCCATTCTGAGAAAACAAGAAATTAAAGATTCTCCTTTGTAGCTCCCCAGCAGTAAAAAACTTGACATCCTGTCATTGTTTGTGGCGAGGTAGATAAGGAGGAACACTCTGACAGAGGTTTAGGTTGTGGGATTTCCATAACTTGTTGATTAACTTCCACCTTGCACAATGCAGGATTTTGTGGATCTCTGTCCACTCCACTACTCTAAACACCTTATTTTCAGCCAGCCCTACCCCACATTAAGACTGTAGAAATTTCTAGAGTCTATTCAGTAACTATTTTCTGTTGTGACACCTATGGTCCAGTGGCTATACACAGCAGTTGAGGAGAGCATAGTTAGAGACGACTACCAATGAAAGCTAAAACCGGAAACCTTAAAAGTCGTAAACAACAGCCCTAGCTAGGTAGTCTAATTCAGTCTCTTAATTGAGATCTATTTATAGTTACACAGCCTATGAAACGTGCAGTTCGAGGATCTGACTTCAAAGGGGTTACATAAAACTGGACACTACTTAAAAGAATAAACAAGAATACCACATTTTCCATGAAGAGCACTTTCTGGTTCAATTAATGCTCAGGCTTAAGTTTTAAAGCGCATCTAATGATAATCCAAATATGGTGAGCAAACAAACAGGATCAAATGACTAGTTTCCAATTCTGTCTACTTATTTAGTACATGATAAGCACTGAACGTAACTCTTGAGTGACAGAGAGAAAAGATGACACTTCTTGTCCCAGGAGGCTTCCACGCAGAGATGTCTCAAACTCAGTAGTAAATTGTTTACACAGATGATTCTGCTGGTTCTGGCAACCAGAAAAAAAGCAGACAGACTATTTTTAGCATGGTGCTTCATTATCAGTTTAATGGCATCCCAAGGTTTATCAGCCTGTCAGGTCAGAAGGAAAGTACACCTTGTTAGAGGGAAGCACTGAAACAAATTTCCTCATTAAGTATCACATCTCCTAGTTTTTCCCTATTGCTAGAAGGATCATTTTTGACCCTGTAAGTTGCATAACTAAGAGTCAATCATTTTCTGGTTTACGTTAGGCTATCTCCATCACTTTTACCGTTCTTTGTCTTGGCCTCCTGCATTTTTAAGTGGTTGCTTCTGGGTCTTGATATATTTTCATATGTATTTTATAACATTGATACTGAAGTAGAAGAATGTATCACTTTTTTGTATGAATATCTTAGTAGACTAGTGAATCTTAGTGAATTTTTGTCTCATAGTTTTGCGACTGCTGCACTACCAAAGGTTAATTACATCTCCCATACCATCTGGGCATTGTTCTCAGTTAGTCATACTTGTCCTTAATTTGTTAAATTTTCCATCAAAAGCATACCCAGTGTTTTTGTTAGGAAGCTTACATCCTCCAATAACTCTCCTTCCTTTCTGCCTCTTAGTTTATCTCTTACCACAGCTGCAAATGCAGAATGAATTTCTGATATCACATCATTCTATAAAATATATCTTAACGCTCTTGACATACTTGTCTATGTAATATCCTCCAGGCACACAATTTATTTGTAATCCTAATGAAGAACACTGATTCAAGAGTGACATAAATTAGTTGAAAATAAGCCAAAGTCTTGTTCAAACCCCTCCTCAATGCAACTCATCTCTTCCTTGCAATAATTAAAACACATATGTGCATCTAATGTTTGTGAGAACTGCCCTTTCTGACAGTCAGTATCTGCTTCATGCACGCTACATTCCTGGCTGCTGATACAGCCAGCGGATGGACTATTATGGATAGGTATTTGTGACAAAGTGTTCCCAGAAACTAAACTAAGATTATCTGTCTTATTGCATAGAGTTATCAGGTCATAACTGCCAAGCAGAGCTGAAAAATGCAAAACAGAGGTCGAAAATTCCTTGTCTCAGCCCCAAAATACTGAATGACCTTGGCCCTTGCCGGAGTTCAGATGTTTTGTCAAGAGCAAAACAAAAGGAGCATAATGCTCAACGAAAGCAACTAATTGCAACAGGCCAGAGGATGAGGAGGAGAAGGAGTCCAGATGGTGGCAAATTTCACCTGTTTAAATTTTTTTGTGCAAATGGAAGGCAGTAACTGACTCATTGCCGTTTGAGTCTTCAGGGACAAAAAAAAAGATGTACCTGCTTACACTCCTGAGCATGTTGTGCTCCTAACTGAGCGTGAACAAGCAAATGGTCTGTCAGCCACTACCCAAATGAGTTTGGATGAAGATGTCCTTGTATCATCTGGCTTTAACACATAGACATATACAAAACGTCAATTCCCATGGCAAAACTTGAGCCATAGTCACTCGAGTTTATAATTTTTCATTATTTCAGTTTGATTTAGTTAATAGCAGCCTTCAAATCAAACTAACCAAATCAAACTCTGTCTGAAACTTGTAAAATGAGCTAGAACATGAACAAGTGGATGAGAGAGTGAGAGCAAGCAAGGAAGGGCAGCACGCACATGTGTAAAATATCCCAAAGGATTGAGCGAGACGCTTGCCTGTTAGTTTCTAAGCCTTAAGGGCAGCAGAGCATGATTACAACAGCAATGTCCAGTGAAGTACTTCCAGTTCTTCTTCCCCATTGCACTTTTTGCGGTTTGTGTAAAATGCTGGCTGTTCATATGGGCAGCACCTAAATGACAGGCAGTCAAACAGCATTTGGGAATTAACTCTATGTTGTAGGTCACAGCTGAAAGCGCACACTAGCCTTGCAGCTGCCAATTACTTCCAGCCCAAGATGTGTCCTTAAAAGCAGGATTATCATACCTCTGCAACACAACCCCATGGTCACAATCAGTGACCGACCAACCATTCCTGTGTAATGAAGTCAGCTTACAGCTACGAAGTTAGCTTTAAGGGCTTTATTATGGATGAGTTCCTCCTGTGCTATTAAAAATACTTTAATCTCTCGGGTTTTAGCACAGCCTAAATTTAAAATAAGATGCTATAAGGGAAACTATCTTTTTATGCTGCAGTTGAGCTGCATGGATTGAAAGGTTGCAGGCACAAGTAGGAGGAAAGTAGGAATGGGAAGATTAGCTACCATATTCATCTTCCTGCCTGCCCTGGCACAGACCCATGCAGTAAGTCAGAGAAACTACAACTTCAGCAGTCATGAAGAAGTGGTTCTGCATTTCGCTGGGAGGAGAAAAGAAAGAGATAAGATTCAATTTCCAACTTCTAAAAATTTGATCATCTTCAGGGACCGGTCCTAGAAAACAAAGCCTGTTCTCTCTTATTAATACTCCCATCCACACTAAATAATTCTCCTCCCCGTGTTGCATCAGTCTACCTCAGACATGATTTAAGCTGTCATACTACAAACTGTTACTTCTTGTGCATGCTTTAGAAAGGGAGTATCATAAACAACATGCTAGGTGATTGCCACAAGCCTGTCTCCGAGCATGCCAGGCTTTGAGCTGATTCCTTAGCTCTGGGCAGCAGCCAATGCAGAGGTCTGGGGTCCAGTCAATGCCCTGCGTGGCTCCTTGTGAAGCATCCAGGATGATAACCCCCTGCAAGCTTTGTGGTCCAGTTGCCCGCTCTAGCCTTGGCCACCTTCAGCTGCTGCCGCCCACCAGGTTTTCAGGACCTGCAGTGCCCAAATAAGTACCTCGTGCAGGATGGCCTCCAGCAGCCGAGGATCTGCACCAGCAGCTTCTTCAGCCTCCATGACCCTTGCATGGTTCACCTTCAGAAAAGTCGGTCTGAGGATCTCTATAACAGTTCATAAGGTCTCCAGTGGCATACAAAGAAGTTATTTTATTCTGTCACAGAGACCTGAGCTCAGAGGGAATCAGACCTTAAAGATTAATTTGAAGGTTCAAACAGCTCAAAGGATGAGGCTGTAAAGCTGTCCTTGTGTGAAGATACTACAATGACTTTGTCAATACCAAGAGCTTAAACAAGCCCCATATATTTACTAATTCCAGCTACAACCATGAACTGCTACAGCATTTTATTTCGAAACATTTTAGAGATAAATGCATTTGATGCTTCTCACGAACACCCTCGAGCAGATAAGCGGACAACTAACACTGACCTTGTGTCAGATTTACAATTTTATTTTATTTTTTAAGCCTTAAGAAAACCAATTACCTAAACCCCAAGCTAGTTAGGAGAAAACGAATCTTCCAGTCTTCAGCCCAGTGAGGCTTGTGACGCATCCGGCTGAGGGGGACACATACTTGAGTATGATAATGTGCCAGCCACTGAACAAGCTCTTTCTCATTTTGTTGCTCCAGCCCTGGCAAAAGTCAACGTCCACCAATAAAATCTCCACCAGTCAATCAGAGTTGCTACTGGAGTATTATGGAAGAGCAGGAACACGCAGCGGTTATGCTGCAGTTTGCATTTTCAAAGGATTATGCAAACGTTAATAAATCATGGATCTGGTCCCCGATTTACATGATCAACTTTTTACAATCAACAATTTACACTCAACTTCAGTCAAGGGCCATTTTCTCTGACTAAGGAAATGAGGTTTCAAAAAGCCCCCAAAATGATGCCAAGGGAATGCCAGACACTTTCTCAAGCAGCTCACACACTGATAGGAAGAACCACATGGATAAGAGAAGATTGCAGACTATGGCAACTTTGACCTCACTTCATGCTGCTGGGATACCAGAGCTCATTTTTGATGACAAAAGAGGAGGAAGGTCTATTGCACTTCACCTGCTATCCAAACACCTTAGAATCATAATCATAGAAGTGTTGAGGTTGGAAGGGACCTTTAAGATCATCAAGTCCAACCATTAACCTAACCTGACAAAAACAACTTCTAAACCATGTCCCCAAGTACCTTGTCTACCCTTTTTTTAAACACTTGCAAGGACGGCAAATCCACCACTTCCCTGGGCAGCCTATTCCAATGTTCAATAACCCTTTCAGTGAAAAATTTTTTCCTAATATCCAACCTAAACCTCACCTGGCATAACTTGAACCCATTTCCTCTCATCCTATCACTTGTCACTAGGGAGAAGAGGTCAGCACCCACCTCTCTACAACCTCCTTTCAGGTACTTGTAGAGAGTGATGGTCTCCCCTCAGCCTCCTCTTCTCCAGGCCGAACAACCTGAGTTCCCCCCGTTGCTCCTCATAAGACTTGTGCTCCAGATCCCTCACAAGCTTTGTTGCACTTCTCTGGACACGCTCCAGCACCTACACACCCATCCTTCTTGTAGTGAGGGGCCCAAAACTGAACACAGTACTCCAGGTGGGGTCTCACCAGTGCCGAGTACAGGGGGATGATCACCTCCCGAGTCCTGCTCACCACACTATTCCTGATACAGGCCAGGATGCCGTTGGCCTTCTTGGCCACCTGGGCACACTGC
>VZSZ01006814.1:33105-52772 GCA_013398815.1 Ibidorhyncha struthersii | reverse complement strand
GGTGAACAATGCAATGTAAATCACTTCTGTCTTTCAATCAGAAAGAGGTAAGTAATTTCCTCTATCACCTTGGCATTTCTCACTCCTCCTCCTGGATTTACTTTTATTTGGGGGGTGGGGTGGGAGGGGTTGAGTGGCTTTTCCCCAGTTGAATTCAGTGTGTTTCCTCTTTTCCTTTTAGATATACGCATTTTTTGTACCCTCTCTTTTCTCTGTTAACTCCTGCATCAGGAGCTTGAACTTTGTCTCTGTGTGGTAGAATTCTCTTTTGCAGGGTATCTTCTCTTTCCCTCTTATCTTCAAGCAGCTATTCTCTCCTCCCGTTTCCCATAAATGCTGTACATGGAAGAGCTACAAATGGTGGCATCTTTCCCATAAGCCTCCACCTAGGAAGAAAAACTTCCTAGAAAAAATTAAACCTCTGATATTGTGACTATTGCAACCCAGACCATTTCTTTCTTTCTCTCCCCGCAACCTCTTCCATCACAAAATGTTCTGGTTGCCACAGAAGTGGGAGGACAGGTCTCTATCATGCTGCCTTTTTCCAGGCTGGTTTTAATCATTTTAATCAATGATTAGAAACAACGAGAAACTTGCAGGTTCTGCATCTTCTGCTGATCTTATTTCAGCTTACTGATCATGTTAGAAGAGGACACACTTAGCTGGAAGGACAGACAGCGGAACAACTTGCCTCCTGTCAGGCATGCTGCTGCCATCATGTTTCTAACATGCGACTCCTGTAAATCTTCATTGTTGTTTAGTTAAGATCTCGCAGAGATGTTGGGAAGGAACAAGCTGGGCTCAGAAAGGTGCAACTGCCTGACCTCATCACACAAGAAAAGCAGCCTATGCAAACACAGAAAGCATTCTGACAAATCTTTCTACATTAAAAAGTTATTCCCCCTTGTTTCCTTTTTCTAAAACTAAATGTGAAAGTCAGAAGACTTTTAACACAACTGAAAGATTTCGCCCCTTGTTAGAGTAATGACAAATGTTAATGCTTCCAGGGAAAACAGAGTTAAGGCAAGACTGAAATTACCCAGATTTAGGGCTGACACTCAAGGCTACCAGTATAGATTTCAGCCCATTAAAAAGATGCACAGATGACAGGAAAACGTGTTGATGCACTCAGTCTCTCTTTTTGCATAGAAAGACCCAGCTTTAACACCATGAAAGCATTTATCTCTGCTTTTAGAAATTTTAGACATTCTCTGTTTCTGAATCAGGAAACCTCAGCAAGCTAAAAAAACCCTACTTTGACTGTAACATTTAAAGATGAAACCCAAACAAATAAGAGGTGAAGAATTTTAAACACTGGGTTTGGACTTAAATCTAAATAGCTTCTAATATAAAATAAAGGGCACAGAGAGATCTACGGAAGACACTCTTCCCTGCTCTTGCAAGTGGAACCTGACCAAACTCTTACTCCAATTGATGAATATTTCAATGAACCCTCAGTGAGAATAAAAAATACAAGAGATATTGAAGAGAAATACCACATCTATACCCCAAATGCATAATAAAAGTATTTTCAGGCATAGAAGGTGAGGAGACACAAAATGCATCCTTTGTTCTCCTTTAAGCACTGCATCTGCATTTAGAGAAAATTCCACTTTTTTCTGGTTGCATGTACTAAAAATCTGCTATCTCCTGCCAAACTACTCCCTGCCTTCCACCCCCCTCACTCCCCCCAAAAAAAAGCTGAATGAGGACCAGTACTTTATGGGAAATCAAGAATATTCCCATTTCTGTGGCACAGTTCTGTTTTTTCAATACACTGAGACAGCCTGTAAATCAGCTTAAAGTATTATAATGTTTGGTTTAAAGATAAATATGTGTGTGTGTGTATATATATATTATACACACCCCACAGCTTCTGGTGGTACCCTAGAAAACTAGTATACCAAACTGCCATTTAGCACTTGTCAGAGTGATTACAAAGATGCAGTCAGTCTGTGAATTAAGTGTCATACTTCTACTTAGAGGTACTTTTTACAGTTCTTTGTATCTGGTTTTAGCATGTTTTCTCCCTTCCTCAAATTAGATCAGATGGCTTTGTATAAATAAAATAAGATAATCCACAGACACTAAATGCTCAAATGTGTACACACAAATATTGTGATCAGTTTCTCAAACTCTGACAAAACCTGTCAGTGTGTTTCTTGAAGAAATATTTTTATTTTAAAAAATAACAGAAAGAACTATATGCTGCCTGAACTATATGCTACTATATGCTGCCTTTGATCCACATTCCTACCCTACTGATTTTTTTTGACAGCAGCGGGGTGATGGAGACATGGGGCGGAACANAGAACAGACCCAAAATCATGGAGCAGATTCAGGCTCAGATCATATCTAACATACAGGTAGTAGTAAGGTCCAGGATGTTGCTTTGGGCCTTTCCTGGGTTTTGTTTGTTTGTTTGTTTTTTGGGGGGTGTTTTGGTTTTTTTTGTTTTTTTTTTTTTTTTTTTACTTTATTTCAGCATATATACTGAGAAACTCAGTCACTGCTATGAATGTCAGTGAATGACTGCTTGCTAAATACTGTAAATTGTACCTGTAAGAAAACTGAACAAACCAACAGTGCATTAGTTGTGGTTTGGCACAGCTTCACCTTGGCCGCTTCTTCTGGATGAAGTGCAGGGTTTGGAGAGCAGCCAGTAGCTCTGATAAAGTGAACCAAACCATAAAATGTAACACACAGGGGAATAAAAAAAGATTCTTTTGCCAAGAAAATGCTGTCAGCAACAGCACAGCATTCTCACGTACACTTTCAAATGCCCCTATATTTTTGCGTAACACTTTAAAATTCTTTACTATGGTATAAACTTGTGTTTCTTAAATAACAAAAATTAACAGCTAACAGCTACTTCCATTATTGCTTTCACCCATATTCATTAGTGCTGTCTTATGTTTCTTGTTAAATACATTCCCCAGAATAACAAATGTGCCTAGCAGAGTGCAGGCTTAACGCACCAAGCTAACATAACTCTCCCTAGTTTTTTCCGTGTACTAACAACTGTTCTGAATTGATTTATAGCTCTGCCAGTGGTATTTTATTCACGCCATGTGGAATACAGAGAAGCCATGCACTTAACTTCCTGTGAAAACACTAACAGTTCTAGAAAAACTGCTTACTCAGCATAAAAGAGGAGCATTGGTTCCTCATCCAACACCTACAGTGTAATGAAATGGCTCTCTTCCTGCTACTGAGCCAGAACAGTCAATACAACCATGCAGTTATTTTTACCTCTGCATACGGGGCAAGGCTAATTACTCCACCTTTGGCTCTTTATAGATCTACTACAAACTTCCAGTCAGAGATCCATGTACATCAGATGTAACAAAACACCATCACGTGCATGCTATTGCTTATTCACAATTCTAAAGCCTAGGATTTGTAAGTGTTATTCTTGTTCCCTTGAATAACTCAAAACAACTCAAGACCCCTCCCAAACAGTATTCTTATCTCTCTTTTGGCAATCATTTGTATACTTCAACTATTTGCACTGAATGACCATTAGCCAAGCTGCATCACAGTAGAGTGGTACTCAAAATACTCTTGGTCACATCTCCTTGAGCAGGAGATTCTGCTCTCATGCCCTCTGTGCTGGAGCACGCATCATGACGGTAACATAAGACAAGAGGAGAGGCATGTAAGGTTGAGATTCAGGAATCAGCTCACTACTTAAAAAGTCATCTTTTACTAATTTACATTCAAAATGCAGAAGAAAATAATTGGCCTTGAAAACACGCCAAATACTGCACCAATCTTTTCACTTGCTCACTGCAATGCATAATGAATTTAATGGCATGTCCATCTGGAGTTCACTTTGCACGTGTGCTGAGAGGAAATAAACATACAAATCAAAAGCCTAACCTTCCCATATAAGGATTCAGTATATGCTCATGACAGCCTTAGAGAAGAGAATATCATTGCTTCCTTACCTGTGATGTTCCTCCCTTCAAGCAAAAAGGCCAAAATATCTAACCGTAGTTCTGGAGCCCACCAGCAGTTCAGGGCAGAGGCAGCGTATCAAGCAGCTGTCCAGGAACATGTCCCTCTTGACAAAAAGCAGGTCTGCCGGGAATGCTTTCCTTTATCTACAGGCTTCCCCTCTAGTGGACCAGTGATGACAGAGTCTTATCTGTTGTCACCATGAACAGACCTACTGCAGATGGCTGAAGTTTTACATACCTAATAGTGAATTCTCTATGGAGGGTAGCCTGGATCCATGACCATATTAAATGAAGCAGACACTGTGTTTATATTTCTACTCTTCAGTCTGGAAAGGTCCACAGATCCATAACTGGATTTTATCAGAAGCAGACAGCTGTAGTGGACTTTTTTCCCCCATGGATAATGAAATAAATTCTGCTTACTGCACTGTTTTTGATAGGATGAGGCACTAGCATATATTAGAAAAAAATGTTTACTCATCAGCCTTGAAATATTCCAGAGTAGGTTTCCATCTTGCCAGTCTGTTCTCACAGACTGTACATGTCGGACCCAAAAAAACCACATCAATACCTTTTGTGAGCATCTTGAGTTCTTAAACAGGCGGATGATTAGCATCAGCTACCTTGGATATTCACCATCAGATTTTCCTCAGCCTTCAAAGACTTTTTGTCTCATTTCAGCTAAACAACAGAGATAAATTATAAGCTCTTTCAACTTTCATTTATTTATTTTTCCAGGTGTAATTGAACAGCATTTGCATACTGCTACAGAGGTCTGCTTATGAGAATCCAAGACATTAAGACCACAGGGCTATCTCCTGTTATTTATCATATATGCAGTCGACTCTACAGGCAAGTGCCGTGTTCATCAGAACAACCTCTTTGTCAGCATGAAAAATACAGTGCGAAGGCTCTGCAGACAGCCCTTCATTCTTGCACTCACCCAGCCAACAAGAGTTACTGGAGTTAGAAGTGAGAGATGCCAGTAGCAGCTGATGCTAAGAAGCACTGAGGGGTATGGATGGGGAGACCACCAAGGATAAGAGAGAAGAGGAAGATAAGGGGAAGCAGTAGAGAAAGCAGGTAACAACGCAAGGCAGATACAGAGAGAAAAGGAAGGCAATGAAATGGTAATCAACCAGCAGTAACTCAACAATTACAACAGCCAAATCAGAACTCAGAGAAAAAAAATTATTGTAAGACTATGAAAATAGACTGAGGGCTCGCAAAGTTTAAACATCAAGAAACACTATTCTGTCCTTATTAATGGCCTTTTCAAACTCCTTTCTGAATAGAAGCTTTGATCACAATCATTTTATGTAGAAGACGGAAGTAACGCTGAAGCAAAATAAACTGTACAACTGCTTCAGCGTAGGAAAGTAATTTTCTAGAGAAAAGATAAATGACTATTCCCTTTGGCTATCATTAAGGAAAACCTAGTGACTTGTGATTACTGCCAAAAGGGATAATAATCTACCAACAGATGTGTCATGCAGGCTACCTGGTAAATCAGTAAATCAGCATACCTGGTATGGCTTTAGAAGATATCCTGAAGGAATCTGGTTCTTCAACCATCACAGACAACCACCACCACTATTGTTGGTTTCCTGAAGCTATATGTAGCATCCAAACCTACCACACCTTTCTAGCAAAAGATATCAGTACTAAAATATTCCTCAAAACATTATTTTAAGTCATTTTCATTTTACCAATAATAAAACCGAGGTGGAAAGAAGTACTGCCTGGTTTTCTCCTGCTTCCACACGGAGTGAACGGCAGTGGCAGGAATAGGAAACCCTGGCTGCCAAGTTTCCCCTTTTAACTGCTAGGCTGAACTTGCTCTCTCCAGAGGCTGTGCCGCCACAGCAGCAATATTCAGTACAACCGAAGTGTAAAAGTAAGTTAGTTTATACAGCAGCAGAGCTCTGTCAACTCACAAGGACAATTTGGCATCACTTTCATGGGCTGCACCTCAGAGCACCACATACCACATACATTGTCCTGCACTGTGCTCCAAACACCATAACCAAATGTTAGCATAGGATCCCATTAAGATCAGTTGTGAAACACAGTCAAATCCAAAGCATCTCTAGATGAAGCCTTGCTTTCCACCTGAAATTTTACTGAGCGCAGTTCATGTTCACTGATAACTAAGCTTATACTCCAGTTTCCATGCCAGCTTATCCATACATGCTTCCTCAGATTCCTTTTGGGATGAAACCACACGTGTCTGATCTGAAGCCCTTTTCAATGAGGAACCTTCCGTTTCAGAACTGAGAGAGGCTGGAGAAGGAAAAATATCCATTATTACACTTTGTGTACTAGAAAGAAATTTGCAAAGGTTTAGATTCAGTCCTGGCAATTTCCTTTGTCATAGAGAGAGGAAAGGAGAGAGGGCTAAGAATATTTATGTACTACAGATTAGGGGAGAACTGCCTACCTTCTGCTGTTTCTCACAACATGTCTATAAAGCCACAACAAATTGTGGGGAAGATCAGAGAGAATCAGAACTTAACTTTTCCTTAAAGAATAGGGCAGTTTTCTTCACAGGATATCTTCCTATACTAATTAACAGTTTTCTGAAAGACTTTTTCCTCATCAAGATTTCCTATCCCACTTTAAAAGCCCACAGTGTCTCTGGTGCTAGACTCTCTGGTCGCTGCTCCAACATGATGCACAAAAATGAACATACATGAAAGGGGAGGAGTTTCAGGTTTTGCTTAATAGACCATCTGGATCACACCACACACAAAACTGCTCATTTAATGAGGTGGGACATATTGGTCTATTTGTACTGTAACTTGCAGCTGCTGTGACGGTAAATTCACTGTATCTGTAACTCTGGCCACAAACTGGTCCTTACACACGTGCATGGACGCTGCAGAAAAGGTTTGTTGCTGAAATTCTTACAGATTTTTCACATATGGCTTCCTTGCAAACTGCCTTGGTAAGATGGGAGCTCTCTCCTGTGCCTTATTTACAAATGCACAGAAAACCCTTGATATCTAATTGATGGCACTTTGATAAAGGCACAGCTCCAGAAGTTCCCTGGGATCCACAGTTCAAACTAAAGTCAAAGGATACTGCAAGTATTCTTTAGCATTACGCATGTGACTGAGAAATATATTAAATCCTAAGACCAGTACTAACATTTTGTTCATAAGGATTCCCCTTCAAAAATCAATCTAGTCAGAAGCAGCACCAAGACAAAATTGGTTTTAGTATTACTGGTAAGTACAGAAAGGAAGAAAAATAGATAATGATTTTATCTTACCTCACTAAGCAAGTAAGAATAAAAAGAAATTAAAAGCTGTGTCCACATGTTTACAGATCACTATATATATTCTACAGAATACACACAGAACAGAGTATATTCATATTACAATTGATCACCTGTAGACACCGTCAGGCTACAGACTTACTCAGTGAACAAACTAATACTCAGCCTTTTGGAGCACAGTTACTGCACACAGGCTGCTGGAAAGTCAGCAGAACAGCCTTGAAAGTTGCATTTCTACGCAATGTTATGCTTCTGTTGTTGGATGTTGCTGCTTAACTGTCTCAAATATTAAAGACACTAAACAGCAGTTCAGAGAGAATCCGATCATGCTTTTTTCAGGCTAAATGAGATCCCACCGTTTTTACTATCCAAAACATTAGGCACCTCAGGTAGGACACTTCATTAATATGAAGTCACTCTTCTCAAACCACTACCTCCATTTCCTCAGTGACTCTCCAAATTTCTAGACAGTGAGAGGAAACTACCACTTGCAGAAGTGTGTATCAGCCTTTGCTAGCTCATGGTAACATACCAAGTCTAAGTGTCAAAATACCCCACTGGTTTGAAGCAGTTCATTAGCTGACAGCATGATGGGTAACAGCGCACGTGCAGACCTTCAGTCTTGATTAGGTCTGAAGCTGGAGTTTTGGTTTGGCTTTCCAGAATCTGGCAGCATGTGATAACAAGGACACCACATGCAAAATTACAGCAGGGCTCCTCTGAAATGCTACAGCTGCTTACTCCGTATTTATAGTGGCATTACAGTCAAAGATGATTTGCTACTTGCTTGTTAATAGTTGTACTAATATATGAAGTACTTTCCAAACAGGAAAAATAGGTAAACGCCTTGGCCTAAAGCATTTATAATCCAAATACAAAAAAGCAACAGACTGTAAATGAGAGGAAAATAAGAAAAGTTATTTAGGTAAAAGGTGCTCACATCTAGATAATTCACCTTTTATAGAGCTACAGTGATTATTTATGAGATAGGGCTGTTGCTTAACTAAAATGGACTGTCAGCGCTATTTATATTTAGCTAATGTTGAAAATTACTGGACAAGTGGTCAAGGATAGCTCTTCCAAGTGGAATCACACAGAATCACAGAAGGGTTGAGGTTGGAAGGGACCTCTGGAGGTCATCTTGTCCATCCCCTGTGCTCCAGCAGCAATATATAATCTATTTGCAATTACACTTCATGCGTCATTATCAGTCAGCAAGTTTCCTTGTAGGCACTGCGGCAGGAATTTATCTTCCAGAAGGGTCTGGAGGGGAAGAGACAAGAACTTTCTGAGGACAAAGTCATGAACAGCTTCCCACATACAGGAACACAAATGAAAACACAGACATGATTACAAAAGACTCAATCAAACGATTTAATGAGGCAGGCCTGAATGATCAAACAGATGACAGAAGTGTCTATAACATACTACAGAAGACAGGTATCAAGGAGGTAAAGTTATGCAGGACTTTGAAGAGAATTTTAATTTGCTTCCGTGGAGACATTCAAAGAGAAGGTGACAAATCCATGTCAAAGACTGCTGTGGCCGTCAGGAAGAACAAGGTTAGAGCAATCTAGAGTTAATTGCCTGCAGGACGGGGTCAGAAAGAAAATGAACAGTCACAGATAACATAGAAGAAGAATTAAAAACACTATTCTCAGTATGCAGTACAATTGAGCAGGAGATTATGGGTCTTGGTTACAAGTCTGACAAGCTAGACTGAGAACAAGGAGAACCAAAAACAATAGCCAAATTCACATACAAGGGAAAAGATAAGCAGTCTAATTTTTTGTGCTCAAGTTTCTGGAGACCCTCATTCACAAAGCCTCAGACAGATGGACTATAACAGAGGGATAAATGCTAAGAAAGGAGAGACAGGTTTCATTGTTACCCATTAGTGACAACTGCAGGGGTCATCTAAAATAAGATGGTGGAGGGCAAGGGATGGGACCACATAAGACTCGAAACAGACTGCCTGCAGAGCAGGGCAGAAATGCTCTTCCCTGTGCTCTGCAGTTTTAGTCTCTGTGCACGCACCAGCGCATCCTGATGTTTTGCCATCAGGTACTACCCATAGTCCAGCCATGCTGGCCAGTCATCCTGGTGCATCCTGGAGCACCTCTAGGAGCTCACTGCAGTACCCTTCCTGCCTGCAGCAAAGTTTTCTTTTGAAGGAAACCGTGTCTGTCCTTGAGTGCTGACAAATATACAGAGCCAAGGGAAAAAGGATGATAGTCTGTTAAAAGAGAAGACGCTGGGATGTCCAGAGAGGACCCAAGATGACTCATAACAGTATGATGAGGAAAATAAATAGCAATCAATGAATTAGAAAGGATCAAAGGGTAAGAGTTGCCCAGAAAATGCATTTAAGACCTTGGTTTAAAATGGAGTGATTTCCATTAGGCTTTGGTGACACCAATGTCAGAAAATCAAGTTTGGGGACTCCTTCCATGTGATCTAACCAAACTGCTATCTCTTGGTTTAGAATATTCTTAAATGGAAAAGCACACAAGGTTTCAACTTCTAAGTCTTCCCATATCTGAGGAAACAGAACCTATTCAGTCATTTTTAACTTGTTTTCCCAATTTGCCATCTTCATCTACTGTGGCACAAATTTTTCAATGTGAAATGTCCCTGGCTAATGATAGCAACTCTGTTTTAAGAACTGGGGACAATGTCAAATTCTTTAGGAGGTCAAAACAACCAAAGTAGCTAAGGCAAAATTTCCCATTGAAAAAATGGGGAAAAATGAAGGCACTGATGTAGATAAAGAGATCACTAATGCAGCACAAGCCATCGATCCAATCAGGCACTATTTCATTGCAGCCTCATATTAGGCATGTGAGTTAAGGCTCTGATTTTTGCCTTCTGAGCAATTCATAATAGGGAAATCAAAAAATGAGTTAATTAAATAGCCACTGTTACTCAAAATTGCTGCAGCATTTGTAAATAAGTGTGACTGCAGTACACACAAAAGGGAGAACTTAGTTATTCCTCATTAGGAAATGCATATTTACACTATGTAGGACAGCATTCAGATTAACTCATCTATTTAACTACTTGTCATCCATCACCTCACTTCACAAAACAGAAACAGGTTTTAGCTTGTGTTCACTGGTAGCACTTAAAGCAAAGAAAAAATCAAAGCTTTGTTTTGCCTCTGTGTTCCCAGGGTGACTCCGAGGCCAGCAAGATCCTAGGCTGCGCTGGATCACAGGACAGGACTCAAAAAATCCCCACGTGCTTCCTATCCCGCAGCTAATGACTGCTACATCTGCATTCAAGGAAAACCTCTGAGCCTTCTACCTTACCCAAATTAAATGATCATCCATACCGCTTTCTGTCCTGTTAAAAAAAAAATGCCAGCAAAGAAGCTATCATCCTTATAGGAGACCAATCCTATTACCTGCCCAGTTTTCTCAATTCCTTTGTACAGCGTTGTGGTGGGCTGACCCTGCCCAGCAGCCAAGAGCCCATACAGCTTCGCTCACTCCCTACCCCACCTGCCCCCCAGCAGGACGGAAGCAAGGACACAAGGACCAAAAGCAAAAAGTAGACATAGAGACAGTTTAATATGTGAAGGAAAGGGGGGCAGGGAGAGAAGAGAGAAGTGATGCAAAGGCAGTCAGTCGCACTTCTCACAGGCAGACAGATGCCCAGCAACAACCACCCTAGAGGACAACACCCCCACTCCACCCTCCCCTACCCCAGGTTTTATTGCTGGGCATGACACTATACGCTATGAAAAATCCCTTTGGCCAGCTCAGGTCAGCCGTCCCCCAAAAACCTACAACCTGCTCACTGCGGGGGGTGGGGAGAGAGCAGAAGCATTGACAACACCGTTCTAGCCACAAACCCCAAACACAGCATCTTACAGGCTGCTATGAAGAAAGTTACCTCCATCCCAGCCAGATCCAGTGCAAACATGAAAAGCAGTACTAGATGGCACACAACCCCAGCAGCAGACATGCTTACAGTAGCCCCACCCCAGTTAGGATGAGTTTGTCCAGAGAGCACTGCTGTATCATACACTGCAGTTCTGCGCCGCACAGCAAGTGGCACAATGCAGTGGCAGTCTGTACAGGAGTTTCACGGGCAGAGCACCATTGACCTGCTTCCTATTTTCTCCAAGAGAAGCCAGACACGCAGCAAAATGCCACTGCTGCTCAATGAGCTGTACCAGCACCTCGTACAACATTGGTTTTCTGTCAGACCTCAAACTCCCTCTTACAGTCCTAAAACAAACCTGTTGCTTGGCAGGGGGGGAGGGAATTCAGGTCTCACCTATAGGCCTGACATAGATTACGGATCTGAAACTTAACTAAAGGGTCATATGCCTTTGGAAGCTCCCCAACAAGAAAAATGTCCCCTGAATGCTCTTTTCAAAAGGCCATGAGAGACTGATTTCAATCCTGTTGCCTAAAGTTGAAAGTATTTAATACAGAGAACTGTACGTGAAAATGTGAGCCTAGAAGTTTCTGCACATTACTGCAGCAGCCATCTGCATGTTGCACCCTGTATTTATAAGCTTAGGTTATTTCTGCTCAGGACTTTCAGTTGAGTGAATGAATACTTGCTCTCGTAACAGATTCAAATTCAATCATCACAGCATGACTCTATCTACTCATCCAAATAACCCCAGGCTTTTGGGGCATGTATTCAACCACTTAATCTAGCATGAGGGGATGGTTCCTATCAGTAACCAAAGCCAGGTCTCAGTCTGGCACCAGCAAATGTAAGCAGACAGGATGCAAAAAAGCTTTCTGTTCTGCTCCAAAATTCTGTTTAAGTTAATATATCAAGCTTGCTTGCCTTTTTTTTTATTATTATTTTTATTTTAAGAATTACAATTCTCAAAGATAAACTGGGTTGGGTTTTTTTTTCCCCTTCCTATAGGTGCTTGAGGATTCTCCTACGTAAAGTTGAGGATTCTGGAGACATTCAAAACCCGCCTGGACGCTGTCCTGTGCAACCTGTTGTAGGTGACCCTGCTCTGGCGGGGGGGTTGGACTAGATGATCTCCAGAGGTCCCTTCCAACCCTGACTATTCTTTGATTCTGTGATTCTGTGATTCACATGGATCTGTGAAAGTATGTCTCTCTTGCCTCTCCCTTTTCTGGCTCACAGGTCAATTTGTAACCATTATGGAAATAATTCCGTAATTTTCATAGTGAGTAGATTAAATTAAAAACTATTCCTAACAGGGACATAGAATTATTTCAGATGATAAGGCTCTGTATTTCAATATCGTCTTGACTTCCATGCATTAACTAATCCCTTCTAAATGTTTTCTGGGATAGGAATACTATGGGTCAGCTATTTCACAAGGAAAGAGAGGCAGAGATGAGAAGACTTAAAACGAGAGAGGGCCCAGTGGAGATTCTGCTGTAGCATTGGTCAGCAGCGGATAAACCTACACAATTCCTACAGAACTGGAGACAATGGGCAATGACCAAAATAATAGCTCTTCCTAAAGCTGTTCCTAAAGTTCTTCCTAAACCAAGAAATTCAGCCCACACGGTCTTTCAGCTATGCACAACAATAGCAAGGGTGGCAAGGTGCATTGCTTTGGCTTCCAAAAGCTGTGACATTTCCCATCTCATGTTACACTACTGAGTAACCTCCTTGTTCAATTTTTACATGGGATTTTCAAAGCTTAAAGCTCAGATCTGAAATTTGAAAACTGCATTTTACACCTTCTCTGCTTCTTGGCCAGAAACCCACTATGACTGCTGTCAATAAAATCTTCATCTGAGACACTGGAAGTGCTCTTGTGATTTGCTTTTGCATCACTGAAACTTTGGGGATAAAAGTGATGCTCAATAATCACATTGCTTCTTACTTCCATTGTTTACAGTTTTTTAAAAACATATAATGAATGATCTTTACCATTATGAAAAGTCTTACAGAATGGGAGAGGAAAAGAACTCTTTTGTGACAGTTTTTCCACTGCAGGAAAAAAAGGCAATGTCTTTAACTTATTATTCAAATTTTTACAGTGGCTTACATAGAAACCAATTAGCTTTAATCTCTATTCAATTTTATGGAATGCCTCCACAAGAGCTCTTAACACAAAGCTAAGACTCAAGTTCAGCACAGTGTAGAGATGATGATAACTCTGCTAATATTATCCTCACAGAGACAGCAGTATTGCAATTTTCATGTGTTTTTGATAAAAAGTATTGTGGGCACAGTGTTCAAAACTGTCTTAAAATTGTGCCTTGGCTTTACATTAGCCATGGCTTCATGAAAGCAAACTTCTTTGTGCAGTCACTGGAAGTACAGACAGCAAAATTCAATCCAAAGGGGCAGAAGTACAAAGAAAAGGAACAGTTACAATTCTGGAAAGCAAAATGAAAAGATTAAAAACTAATTTTAATTAATCACTGGAATTAAAAGACTGCATTAATTGCTATTATGTTTTAGCACAGATATTTGAAGAACTGTAGTTTAGAAATCTCCCTCCCCTCTTTTAAATACCTGGTTGAGTGCAAATTAGCTTTCTGAAGACTGCTTTTCTGAAGACTACATTGCTTACTTATCTGGCGAAGCCTACTCAAAATTTGGGGTTTTTGCTAGCTTTGATCCACAGACCCTAAGTGAGCTGAGAAAGGACTACTTCGCTATAAATAACTATACTGTACCTTCCACGCCACTCCTGCCAGCACACAAATGCATTCCCCAAACTCCACTCTCTCAAATCTTCAAAACAAGACAGAAGCAGCTTGCAATACATCTGTTTAAATGTATTTCAGAAATTCTAGGGCCACTTCTGTCATAAAGCAGCTGCTTTTGCGGATCACAAAAGAGCTTTCAAAGTACACCATGCACTCACAGAAAAGCGCATGTCGAGCTCTGGCTCCAGCAGAGTACTCATTCGTGTTACTTCAGCTACGTGTGTGTAACCATCACGGATTCCTTCTCATTGCAACTGCTTCTGCTACGCATTTTCTATCAGCCCCTGCTGTTTCCCACCCACACAGTCTGCAAAGTAAAAGCACCTTCCTGTCAAGCTTTACGGGGCCACCTTACCACGTATGGAAATGCAGACATATACGTAGGGGCTGGAGTCATCTTCAGAAAAACATTTTGTTTTTCTTACTAGTGCTCCAGTATCTGTCTTTTCTAACAAAACACATTAGGAAATGGTGTTTTAAAACTGTTTACTTAATATATTTAATGACTGGAAATTCTGATTGGAAGCCTATAGAAATTAAAACAAGTTCTAATACTCTTTGGTTAGACTGGCACTGATGGATATAAAATAAATCATGGTAAGCAAGAAGTTTTCCTTACATAGAACGCAAAACACATCTGGTTGAGACAATCTGCTCTAACTCTTCCTCCCATGTTCAGTCTTCCCAGAATTATGATTTTAATGAAGAAGAGGACATCCCTTGAACTGCTCTGACAGACACAGTAAGAAATGCATACAATCATTTTTGGCAGCACACTTAAGAACCTGGGGAGAAGTGAAAATACGCCACTTGTCAAGATCTGGAAAAATGCATTTGCTATTCTCTGTCACAAAAAAATGGTTTCAGTCTGCTAGATATTGTGGAACAAAAGGGTAAAAAACTAGCTGTGAGTGCCTAGAAGAACGATGTTCCCAGAAGAATAATTTCCATTTGCAAAAAATAGTTTTAGTTTGTTAAAATGGAGATATTCTTAAAATTAATACAGATACCTTAGCGTCAATGTTGAGGCCTGAATATGATTTTACCAAAAAATGGAAGAACATTACAAATGAGCCAAAAGACTTACAGGTATTCATGCATATTACCACATGGCAGCTGTCAGGGACAGATTTGTTCATAACCTCCATTTATGGAAATACTGAATTTAAAGACTGATAAACTGTAGGCACTTTTGCCATTGCTTCTTTCAAGTATGCCTTATTTTCTTTCTCAGTCCATATTGGCAACAAATTTTTTGGCTATAATCTATTTTATAAAAAGACGCCTTGGCCTTTCTGTTTATTTTGAGATATCATGATGTCAAGCACCATGTTTTGCCAGCAGGAAGGAGTCTGATATTGCTAATGATTATCTGTGGTATAAGGAAATCAAACTGTGTGACAACTAGAGGAGAAAGCTGGTTGTTCAGGAAACAAGCATGCTAGTAATCAGCCCTTCTCAGAACAAACCATAACAAGTTGCTGTTAGATGGGAATTTGTTACAACACTCATATATCAAATAACATTTACACAATTGTGGCCTGTTTTTAAAAAATCAGCTTATAAGAATCTGGCTGGCAGGAGCAAACCAACAATAACAGAGTGAAATACCTCGAGGAAAAGGACAACAACAGAACAACTATGTGCACAGAAAAATGCTTCAGACTGGCTTATGGTTTTGTCCAGTTTTGCTGTCCCAGCTGCAGAGAGAGTAACTTGTGTGTCTGTGCAGGGGAACCCTCTCCAAATACTTTGATGGCTGCTGTGACAACTGTCAAACTCTGTCTATGTATTTCAAAGTTGTGTCCATACGCACATGTTGCTGGGCATGCTGTGGATCTTGTTTTATAGATCTGGGATATGATGATTACATTCAGGTTACAGTGAAAATGGTCCCTTCTCCTGCCTATGGCCAGGGCTGTCCTTTGCCCCATCTCTTTTCTTGGACCAGCCAGATATGACAGCACATGATAGCAGGGTTAGTAGGGTTTCATGCTCCCCCAGGGGTAAATGCCCTACACCTTGCAACTGTAGGCTGCTCTTGACAGGCAAACCTGCTTGTCGCGCTGGTGCTGCTGGAACCTGGAAAAGCTCCATGTCTGGGGTCAGCGTGGGACACCACAGCAGAGACAATGCCAAAGGAGGGTATGTTTACACAAGCTTTTGCAGGCAAAGAGGAATCTCAGTCTACCTAATGCTCCTGGCGAAGCCAGAACTGTATGACTTTTTTGGCACATGGGCGAATATGAGGTAATAACTCTAATGCAGCGTGGAGAACAGGCAGAACAATTTTACCCCTACCTACAAAAAAAAATCCTTAAATGTACCCTTAGGACCCATTAGATGAGGCTGAGTTGTGCTAGCACAGCTATACAGCTTCTGAAATACAGCTGGCTTCTTTCTGCAACTCTGAGCACAGGGAGGGTGAGCAGACTCCAGCCGGTACCCGAGGATGTACCCATACCCACCTGTCTTACAGGCACATGGTACTTGCAGAAGACCTTCAGCAAGTTGTGGTTTTCACCAGCAAATAAATACTGTTTCCACCCCTATTTAGATAAAATCTAACTGGCCTGAGGAGTAATTCAGGAGCTCATGTGCACACTGCAGTTGCTTCTAGCCTAACTGCAACCCAAGGCCTAAGCTTGCTCAACTCCGTTAAATAGCTGCTGTTCATAGAGCTGAGAAGCATCTACACAGGAGCTATGAGGCTGTCACCTCTTAGTCTGGCTTTCTGTAGCTAATTGGAAATGGCAAGGCTTGTTAAGCTTCAGCAGGCAGGCTGTTATTTGCCTTATCTATGAGTACTGTATGGATGATGCTATTAGCCATTACTTTGCACTGGGCAATACTCATTTGTGATCAGACTTTCTATTTGTCAGCATGCGCCAACTCAACTCCAAATAACATCACTCCTGAGAGGAAAACAATAAGAATAGGAAGGTGCAGATACCGATTTAAGCACCATGGCCCCTGGAGACAGACATTTTCTAGGTGACATTCAGCAAACAACATGGCCTCCAGTTCCCTCATTTAAGCCAAATTACAGCAGTGTTAGGACTACATTCCTTTCCCCTATCCCCTTTAACCTTGGTACTGATTCTTGTTCCTTCCCCTTCATTGGTAACTTGTAGTGATCCAACTCTGGATGCTGAATTATCCCCAAATTAGTCCTACCAGAAAATAAACAAGCTGTTTTCTGCTGGCGTACCTCTCTGAGCCAGCTCACCACTGAGCCAGCTGAGCACCAGCCCTGGCCCATTTCTCCAGATCAGCTCCTCTGACAAGGGCTCCTTCCCACTTACAAGAGGCCAGCTTGCTTCTTGCAAGCAGTGCTGCAAGCCCTCTGGCCTCTGCAAAGCCTCAAGCACAGGAGGTTTGTTTCAGGTCCACTGAGCACCTGATGGAACGGAAGGAGGGTGTCCTTCTAGGCAGCTGTGGTGGAAGTGTCCCAGAGCAGGAGGCTGTTTGAAGGCTCCCTTGGCTTACAGGGAGAGGAGACAAACTCAGAGCATGGAGCTGAAGTTTGGCATACCCCCCTGTTCAAATTCCCACATAGCTCCAGCTCTGGTTCCACCAGAGCCAAGAGAGTTTGTGGGGAACATATTAAGGAACAGCCCTAGTCTGCTCTCATGGTAAAAGCATCTTCCACCAGTTTCTCCATCAGCTTATATCCTGTGTACATGTCCCTGCAACACAGGAAGACGTTTCCCATGTAGGCAGTTCAGCAAGCCCATTTCCCACCCCAGAATCCCACCTCTGTTGCCATGTAGAAAGGACACCAGTCAGTTCACGACACTTAGCCAAATTGTTTCATTCCTGTTTCATATCTTACAAGCACAAATTTCTTGGGCATTGAAAAGTTCTCTGTATGATTCAATAGTCCCAAGCACAACATGCTCTGTGTTTGCTGTTTCTCCACGTAATAAAAGTTTTTGGTCGTTTGTTCTTCATACAAAACACACTGCTGAAAAAGGGACACAATTCAAAACAAACTGTAAATGAGGGAAGACCTAGAAAACACACATAGAACATGGAAGTTTACCTCCTTTACTGATCTCCCTGACATAGTCAAAGAGATATCACCGTGATTACTACAGTAGTGCATTCTGATGTCTGAGCATGGGGACCTACTGCACCAGGCACTGTACAAACACAGAAGTGTGATTGAAATCCTTGTCCTAAATTGTTCAGAGTTTTCAGGCTGACACTGAGCAGAGAAAAGGAAAACACAAATGCGGAATGGTGATGTTGGCAAATATACTGGTTCTACCACCTATGTTTTAGAAGGGGAAGGCTAGCAAGGAAAGCAAAAAGTGCGAAGTAAATACTGGCAAAATGGAAAAACAGGAAAGCACAATACCTAAAAGCAGAAAAAAAGTGAAGACAACAAAGTGTGGAAGGATGCTAAAGTGCCAAGACTGGGGATGCAGACATACTCCAGGTCAGAAACAGACATGACTGAGACCGATTTAACACATGATTTTGTTACAGTTAAGTGTTATGTGGATGTTACCATTTTAAATTACATCTTAAAATGCCGTTCCTCAGATTTTTCAATGAACAAGGCCTGGTAAAACGATTTTGAATGAATGAGTCCCACGTCAAAACCAGAGGTTTATCAGCATGAAGTCCTCCCACAGGATACCACATCCTCATATTGGCAAAAACATACCGAGGCATTTCATCTCAGGTCTTAATTTGAATCTAAGCATTTAGTTTCTGGAAGCCATCAATCTGTGAGTACCTTCGAGATGCCACTGTCCCCGGGGAGAGGCAGCCCTGTTTGGGAGCTCTACCAGGAGGGGACATCAAGGATAATCAAGAGACCAAGGAGCACCCTGTTTGGCTGAGACCAATTCGAGCTGGAATTAGTGCTGACCTCAAAGACGAAGTTTGGAAACTAAACATTTTGCCTTAGGAACACCAAACCAAGATGTTCTGACACTTCCAGGGGATTTTTTTTTTTTTTTTAATTTTCCACTCAGGACTGGAAGCAAGTACCAAGATACCAGAATTTTTTTAACATAACAAGAATCTCCATTTTGAGAGTCTACCCAGGACAGCTGTAGCAGAATCATGCTAGTCTTCAGGAAGAAACAGCTCATCCCTCTCTCCTCCTCCCTCAAAACCCCAGCAAACCACAACAACTTAGACTGCCATCAGGCCAACAAGAATTTTATATTAAATGAATGCCCTTGGCTACCCTGGGCCATTCAGCTGAATTAAGTCAAAGGGACTGCTGGCAGGCTTAAAAATAGGCATGTGTTTAAGAGCTTTGCTGCTGCAGCGAAAAAAAAGGAGTTGGAAAGGCATCAATCTGGAATTGAAAATATCATCAATATCTCCAAGACACAAAACATAATTGGAATTAATAATTAATTCTAGTCTACAGTGCCTTGCATGAAGCTTAGCTGGGAGCAAAGTGCATGATACTAGCTCTTTTTCCCTTCCTGTTATACTCATGTGAAAACAGGTTCAGTAATCAGAAGAGAGAGAGATATCAGACACTGTGCTTTAGGAAGGGGTGTATCATAGTAAGGGAACTGAGGAATACCTACAGCGCAGCACCGAGTGGACTGACACAGTGAGGATGACATATGGGTAGGGCGAGAATTCCTTGATAAGTGTTCTACTTTGTATTATCACTTTGGTGATTTTCAGTACTTCGATTTTGTGACAAGCCTTCCTGCACAGTGTCATTAATATTTTTCCTCCCTTTAAGGCTGTGGCTCTAAGCAGCAGCAG
>VZSZ01006814.1:10876-22147 GCA_013398815.1 Ibidorhyncha struthersii | reverse complement strand
TCCTGGGCTTACCTTTACTCCCGATTTTCTCTACCTCCTCCCCCCAACTGGCACCTGGAGGGATGGGGAATGGGTGTTGTGGTCAGCTCATCACATGCCTCTGCAGCTCCTTCTTCCTCGTGGGGAGGACTCCTCACACTCTTCCCCTGCTCCAGCATGGGGTCCCTCCCATGGGAGACAGTCCTCCACAAACTTCTCCAACACAAGTCCTTCCCATGGGCTGCAGTTCTCCATGAACTTCTCCAGCATGGGTCCTTTCCATGGGGTGCAGTCCTTCAGGAACAGACTGGTCCAGTATGGGTACCCCACAGGGTCACAAGTGCCACCAGCAAACCTGCTCCAGCATGGGCTCCTCTCTCCATCAGGCCACAGGTCCTGCTGGGAGCCTGCTCCATTGCAGGCTTCCCATGGGGTCACAGCCTCCTTTGGGCACATCCACCTGCTCCTGCATGGGGTGCTCCATGAGCTGCAGGTAGGTATCAGCTCCACTGTTAACCTCTGTCGGTTGCAGGGGGACAGCCTGCCTCACCATGGTCTTCACCATGGGCTGCAGGGGAATCTCTGCTTCAACACCTGGAGCACCTCCTCCCCTCCTTCTTCAATGACCTTGGTGTCTACAGAGTTGTTTCTCTCACATATTCTCACTCCTCTCTCCTGCTGCAATTGCCTGGGTTTTTTTCCCCCTCCCTTCTTAAATATGTTCTCACAGAGGCACTACCACCATCGCTGATTGGCTCAGCTTTGGCCAGCAAGGAGTCTGTCTTGGAGCCAGCTGGCATTGGCTCTATCAGACATGGGGGAAGTTCTCACAGAAGCCACCGCTGTAGCCCCCCTGCTACCAAAACCTCACCATGCAAACCCAATATATATACATTTCACTTTATCTGCTGTTATGGAGCAGCATTTATTCTGTCAATAAAAGCCAGCCTAGGATAGCAGCAAATTAATGGTACAGAAAAGGCTGCTACTGGTGCAGCTGGGCTGGATGATTAATACAAAACAGAATACAAGTCACTCACATTTTTTAGGACACTGGTACCATATGTGCTAAGAAACATAAGGCCAGGTAACAAATACTGCTTTTTCACACAATTTATGTTGCACAGTCCTTTCAGATCTATACCAGAGCAGCTGCATTTTCTTCACTGGTTTCCATCATTTTGCAACTCCAGCTTCATAAGCTCATCCTCGAACTTTTGAATGTCTACCTGATGCTTCATTAGGAACTTCCCATTTAAATGAAAAACAGGTATGTCATATTTGTATTTATCATACCACGCCGAGTTCTCTGGAAGGGTAATATCCACCTCCTGCAAAATAAACTGACAGAAAAGAACTATCTTAGTAACTAGTGGGCACTGAAAAACAATACCTGCTTGTCTTTTGATCAATATTTTCTTCAGAAATGCAAGGCTGTTTTCTTGGTGCTTTTGGATTTATTATTCCATCTTGTAGACAACTGCCCATTTTGTAGGTACCCAATGTATGTAGTCACAATCCTTGGCTGTGTATCCACAAAGGACTCTCTCCAGTCCAGGACGGTATTTTTCATCGTCTGTGCAGAACCACTCTCCTGTGAGCACCAGCCACAACAAATATGCAGCTGGCAATACAACTGCTGCCTGTTAGGCGGCAGAGCTCAACACCTCTTAATACTTCTGTTAAGTTTCTTCCTTCAAGAAAGAGATCAAAACCTGGCTGAAGAACGGCAAACATTGCCATCACATATAATTTAAATATTTGAAGCCCCACTTACTAATCCTTCCCAAATGATACCATTACCTGCTTCATAAAAGTTGCAAACTCCTCTGTTAGACAAGGCATTAGTATTTACAAAAGTGGTTGTTTTAAAAACTATTGCGACAAGGTGTGTATTGGTTTAGTTTGCCAATACTTATTTGAGTAGCATTGTCGCAAAATGCTTTTTGATAATGAGTTTTATGGAAATCAGTACTGAAATTGTTTTGAAGAGGTCACCCATGAAAGAATAACAGATGCAAATAAATCCCAGCAATTTTCTTTTACAAAGAAAGAATCCTGATTAACTGTTCTTTTTATATAGAAAATGTATACGGTATTGCAATACATTACCCTTCTCTTATACGGCTCAAGGACTTCTTTTGCTTCATCACATAGAGGGCATGGTTTCTAAAGGAAAATATTCAGACCAACTTAAAGCATACAGTAAAACACACAGTTCATTTCTACTGTAAAGTACACAGACAGGAGTGATCATTATTGTAAATGTGGGCTCCCTGCCCCGTACCACTGTGTCTTACTGCTTTCTAAATCTTTACTTATCAGTGCAGCATGGATGAAAAGAACATAAACTACTCAGCCACATAATTTAATTATTTCTCATTTGCTATTATTTTTCTCGTGGTGCAAATTAACAGTTTTCAACGGCTCTTCTAAAGGCTGATTCAAGGACATGGTTTGGAAGGTCACAGAATCACAGAATCGTCAGGGTTGGAAAGGACCTCTGGAGATCATCTAGTCCAACCCCCCCGCCAGAGCAGGGTCACCTACAACAGGTTGCACAGGACACCGTCCAGGCGGGTTTTGAATGTCTCCAGAGTGGGAGACTCCACAACCTCTCTGGGCAGCCTGTTCCAGTGCTCCACCACCCTCAAAGGAAAGAAGTTCCTCCTCATGTTAAGATGGAACTTCCTATGTTCAAGCTTGTGCCCATTACCCCTCGTCCTATCAATGGGCACCACTGAAAAAAGACTGCTCCCATCCCCCTGGCATCCTCCCTTCAAGTATTTGAAAGCATTAACAAGATCCCCCCTCAATCTTCTCTTCTCCAGACTAAAGAGACCCAAATCCCTCAGCCTCTCCTCATATGAAAGATGTTCCAATCCCCTAATCATCTTTGTAGCCCTTTGCTGGACCCTCTCCAGCAGATCCCTGTCCTTCTTGAACTGGGGAGCCCAGAACTGGACGCAGTATTCCAGATGCGGCCTGACCAGGGCAGAGTAGAGGGGGAGGATGACCTCCCTCGACCTGCTGGCCACACTCCTTTTGATGCAGCCCAGGATGCCATTGGCCCTCTTGGCCACCAGGGGTCATGCACAGATCCCTTCTTTTGGTAAGCAGTAATGAACATTCAATGCATTGCCATCACCAGCTGAAAACAACTGCAGGTACCACTCTTGACAGAATCATTTCCCTTGATGGAAGAGGAATGAGGAAGTCACATAAGTAATTTCTAATCTGTTTCAGATCAAGTCACTTGGGTCAGTTCAAATAGCAAAAGAAGGTGATTTAAGGTAACCTGGCTGACTTTGCCTGAACGGAATTAAGCATGATCCTCCAACCTGCAGAGCTGGGAGGATAGTAACCTCCATCAGGGAGAACTGGCAAACACCTGCAGTGTTTTGACCTGTGATGGGGCCAAAGAAAGCCTCATTTTTGATAACTCCCATGTCTTCTACTACAGTTATACAGCTGACTTCTGTTAACCATGAATCATGATCATTAGAGCAGTGCATACCTGAAGTGACTCACGTGAAGGCACGTTGCTTCAGTGTTTGTAATGGCAGAATTTGGCCTATAATTCACATAGCAAAGCACACAGTGGTGAAGATGATGGCTCTGTCCCTCTGTCACGAAATACCTCGCACAGCTGGAAAAGACCTTCTCCTCTCCCTCCCACTTAAAGTCTTCCTGGGGCTTGTTTAAACATGGAGTTAATCTGAAACAGCTACTTCTTATTTCCTGTATGTGAATTAATTTGGATTAAATAATCTACTTTTAATTCACATCTAATCTAAGTTGTCCTTCCCACACAGACAAGTCCTTACACTCTGAAAACCTATGCAAGATGCTAAAAATCATCAGTGCCATGTTCTTGCTAGTTCTTGTTGCTTTTGGAGGGACTGAAAAACCTGATATTGGTGACTGAAAGGAACGTCCCAGAATCTTGCACAACAGTTCTGTAAAATGCCAGGCTTCTTACAGTTAAAGTAGGACATACTTGGTTCCCTTAAGCCTGTGGAGAGCTTTCTAACGTAACAGTCACATAAAAGCATTTTGAGAAATTGACTCTTAGCAAAGAATAAGTTTTTACTCCTGCTCTGACGGCAAGCTTAAGCACTATGTGGTACTAATAAGACTGGAACTAGTTTAAAATCAGTTAGTGAACTATTTCAACTAACAGTGAAATCTGTTTAAACAAACCATTTATGTTAGTACATCTTTTTCAGTAGAACAGTGCAAAGTAGGTCTCTGCCATCACTTGCCTTATATTAATTTGTAATAGGGCTGCCTGGATAAAGCTGTCTTAGACAACCTTTTCTCTCAAGATGTCTATTAGAGTGGCAAAAGGGACTCCTACTGCTGAAGTAGTAAAAAATCCCTTCCTAAAGTGACATATGCTGTGCTGATACCTAGATCCGTTAGACAATACACATGGTGGAAGGGACAGTTTTATTTCTACAGATAACTGACATTTATGCTGCATACTTAGACTGCAGTTTTGTGGTCATTTTAAGCTGACACTGATGCTGAAGGAAGCAGGCCCATCTTCCTGTCACTGCTTCTTTTGTGCTGGCATAAGCACTGTAACAGCTGCACAGTAGAGCTAGACAGGAGAATTGATCTGAGTTGATAGTAAACTTGCAAAAAAAAAAAAAAGTATTTTTTTTAACCTGGAGCAGTTGTTGCACAAGTGCTTGTGTTGGCACAAAAAGAGCCTGCAAGGGGAAAACCATTTAGCAGCGCTAGCCTCTATCAGTTTGAAGTGGCTGCAGAAGTTGCAGCTCCCTCCTGCCTTCTCCTCCTCTTTTCTCCTTATTGTTAACAATAGGAAGGAGGTAAAAAGGAGTTAATGAGCATAAACTAAGAGTGCAGATTAGATTTATTTTAAAGTAGGCTGCATTTTGCTTTGTAGTTGCCAGTGGTATCAGACATGAAACAAGAGGCCGCTTTAGAGAACTACTTGAGCTCTGCTATTAAAATTTCTGACTAGTAAGACACTACGAAATCAAATTTTCTAAGACACAGGAATCATACAAAGAGCTTTTTTCCAATTATTAACCCAAAGGTAAGATGGTTATTCCCTACCTTATCACATTTGGATTATGAAAGAGTTCATGCTGAATCAGGCAGGGGGGAGAGAGCTGTAACTTTAGCTCTTCTTATAGCATGCATTCCTCTGATTAACAAACAGATGGTGACCTTTTATTTTTTAACCTATTCATATGTTACACAGTTTAAACATTCCTTTATGGCTAGGGATGAAATGAACAAACATTGTGCAAGAAGAGGAAATTATTTTAATCATATCCATCTCCAACAAATACCACCATACTGATGTCAACATTCTCGGTGCTTTGCATTTCTAGTTATTCTCACCTTGAAGGCTACATTAACCAAATAAATGCAGCATAGCCCACCATGTGCCATACTATCTAAAAGCGCAGAAGACCTCGGGACATAACACAGGCTCCTAATGACAATTCGTGGAAGGTGACAGTTCACAAATGACCATTCCTGCTCATCACATCTGTTTTCTAAATATGCTTAAGAATCTTATCTGCTCGTGACACAGACAAAACTTTGCCTCCATTTTACTCCTGTTAGCATTACACAGCCAATAAAGAAAGAGAGGGTAAAGCACAATCTACTTTCTCCTCCTGCACTACCAACACTACTTGGATATATTTTCAGTCTCACAGGTAGTGCTGAAATTAAGCATGAGTGCTTTGAAGAGCCTACTTTGACTGTTGATGCCTGTCCTGGGCACATCATGTAAAACAACACATCTTTGTTCCCCATTTCCAGGATGAAACACTGGCAGTTAGAGAACAATTTTCAACCAGTAAATGGATCACAGTGTCACTGAGACACAACTATCTTGAAATCTTCATTTGTTGGTTGTACTTGCTTGCTACAGTAAGAGTAGGACTGTGCTGTAAAACCTGGTGTAAGACACCCTCAAAGTAAAATACTCAATACTACACAAATTTGAAGGGGACAAAACGCATGGCCAAGCCATTTCATATGGGATTCATGTATACCAAAGCTGATAAATATGCAGTCTTGGCTAGCTTTATTCTGCAAACAACTTTTACCTTGGTGAATAAAGTCAACACTGGCTTATTTGCGCTGGCTGAACAGAGTTGTCTCCCCAGTGGACTGGATGAATGCCTCGCTAGTTGCAGTGTTCTGCTCAGACAAAAAAGCACCATCGTCCTGTTAAGGCAAAAATAAAATTGTTTTGGGTCAAGCTAAAGCTCATGAAATTCAATGTTAAGATAAATGTGATACTTCAATCGCAGTTCTAAAATACACACAATCAAACCATTTTCCCAGGATTTTTATCTTCACAGTATCAACACATTAATCAGAAAAATGGTTTACTATGCAGCAGGCCAGAAACACTGTGCAGCTCAAAAAGCGTAGTTCCATTTTAAAGAAAACAAATTACGTTTTCTTGCTGAAATGCCCCTTTTAAATTCCTTAACACAAATGCTGACATAAATGTATTACGCTGTTTCAACCACATAGATGCCAGTAAGAATTACATGATATTAACAAAATGCAAAGTGCTGTGCTTTGAACCTCAGTAATCTTGCTGCAGTGCTTGACAATTCTACTTACTCAAAATTATTCCATCAAAAAACTAATCTGTACCTAACCAGAATACTAATATAATACTTTCTGCANAGCCAAAATGATTTTACTTGGTAGCATTAAAAGCATGCACATTGCCTTGAGTCCGTCTTGCAACAGCAAATTAATTTATGAAAGGTGTTGATGGGTTTGTGATTTCTTTGGGACAGTTTAAATAAATGTAATGTTGTTGAAGGGTGCCACATTGGAGTCTTGAAGTCACCTATTCATAACAACACTAATAACAACAGTGCTTCCTCCAAACTTGTGTCTTAATGTGACCTTTATAATGCATTTTAGGACTGAAAGGCAAAAAAAAAAAAAAACAGAAGCAAAAGGGAGTCTGCACAGAGACTATCAGCAGATGTGACACTCGACATCAGAATTTACACCGGGAAAATCAAGTTCCTTTTACATAAAGCCAAACTGCTTCTGTTTAGTTTCTGTTCAGGCACAACTTACTTGTAGTTATACTAACTCCAGCTAGCCACAAACACACAATGTAATGGCACAAGTTTAAACAAGTATGAGCAGGACTACGTTGCAACTGATAAGCGTGTTTTAGGATGTTCAGTAAGAAAAGAGCCTCGTGCGTTCACTGAATCTCTCAGTACTAATATTACATAGCCTTGTTTTAAGAGAGACAGTTTAGCCAGCATAACCACTAAGGAAGAACAAAACATTGCAGTGGACTCTAAACTTAGGCTACTTAACTGCTATGCTTCTAAGCAACAACCACAAGAAAAATCAAATAGGTGACATGACACTGCTCCATCAGCTTTACTGCACTGTCAAAGGCACCTTTTTTTTTTCCAGAGGACTCTGAAAGGGTAACTTGGCATGTTTCTAAAGAAGTTTCAACAGAGTAAATACAAAGAAAATCATAGCCTGAATTATCAAATTTCAGATGCTAGGAAAGAATATGACTTTTTTTTCCTTGACCACATAAAAATAAAGAATTCTGCAATGAACGGCCTTTGGGTTTACTGTTCAGTTTGGGACAGAAAGGGTTCTTCATCTGTACGTGTCAGGCTTGATACCAGTAAGAGTCAGCTGTAGGGGCAGAGCAGTATGCTTGCTGTGACTGCAAAGTTGCAGGTGACTGGCACAGCACACACTGCCATTGGTCATAGTCCTTGACACCTACTGCATTTGTTTTACTTAGCCAGGAGGAAATCTAATTGTCTGGGATTTTACATAATAAATACAAAATTAATCTTGGAACCTTTTGGAAAAATGCAAATCTTGATGAGAGTAAATAGTCTCAGTCATACTTAGAAATTTTTACGTCCACAGTAAATGGGTACCCAGAGTGGATATGTTTTTGGCATAAAAAACTGCAGCATGTCGGCCTGCTCAAGTGCAAGATAAAAGTGCCAAAACAAATAGCTTGCATTCTGCCAAGTTTTTAAATGAATGCTTTTGTTGCCAGCCTGGCAAGCCAAATTTTGTGCCTTCAAAACAAGGAAAATGCACCCAAATTGTTCTGTGAACAGCAGAATGAATAAAGTCTAGATTCCCATGTACCTTATTCCTCCATGTATCTGTTTAAAATGTCCCCTCTTCACTCTTTTATACCCCCTTTTTTGACCCCTCCACCCTCTGGTAAATTTGAGTCCAGTGGACAACTCCTACCAACACATCAACTGAAAGGCAATGAATAAGACAGTATCAGTACCTAAGCTTCAAGATTTCACGAAAAGAAATAAGCTAGCAGTGTCTTACTTCCTTACCAATTTTAAATAATTATAAGCAGTGCTGTCTTTGGAATTCAGAAGCAAATCTTCATTGACCAGTACTACTCCTGAAGCAGGAGCCTGCTGTTTCCAGAATTTGCATAAAACTGGCTGAATGTTTTTATAAATAACCTAAGGAAAACGGAGTCCTGAGTGTCAATTTATTCACCTATGTAGAATGATATTAAGGCCATACTGCAATGCTAGTTACAAAAGACTCAAAGGACTAATCAGAATTTATAAAATGACGCCAGTCTTTGTCCAGGCCCCAGTCATGCTCTGCTCTTCCATCATCATAAAGCAGTCTGAGATATCTAGCCTTCAGGAAGGGTGAGATACTGTCAGATGGCATCACGTTCCCATAGTACAGATGATACAGCTTGACTTCCCTACACTTCCAAAGCCCACCCCACAGTTGCCAGACAGCATCATTAGGAAGGAGAGCGGTCAGACCTGCTGCAGACGAGGCTGCCCAGGGAGGTGGTGGATTCGCCATCCCTGGAGGCGTTTAAAAAAAGGGTAGACGTGGTACCTGGGGATATGGTTTAGAAGTGGTTTTGTCAGGTTAGGTTAATGGTTGGACTCGATGATCTTAAAGGTCCCTTCCAACCTTAATGATTCTATGATTTAACCTGGGCTAATGCATGCTGCAACTTCAGCTTCACAGGATTGCAACTAAGGCTCCGCCCCCATAGAAATTTGCTTTTAAATCAGTAGAATTTATTAATCTTATTTTATTGGATTAAGTAAAAAGGTCATGGATAAAAACGAATAGCAGTGGTTTTGCACAAACACTGATGGGTTCTAATATTGTGAAGGGTTAAGTACAGTTGCTATTGATCAGGAGCTGATGAAAGCAAATACCCAGTCACTCATCAGGCAAATCTACTGCAGCTGCTCAATTTGTCTGGACAGCATCCCAGAGCCATATGGGTGTTTAGTGCATGCACACTACCATTGTGTGAACAAGTGGGTTCCCAACACTGGCCTGTGCTAAGCTGAACAACATTTCTGGAATGCAGAGCTCCAGACTCAGAGGTCACTGCCATGCCAGTTTCATCAGTGACAAAAAGAAAGTAAAGTGTCACACAGATGCCCCACAGAGTTCATGTCCTGCTCACGTTTTTATCATATCTGTCTTTTGTTATGAAGAAATGAAAATACTAGAATACTAAAAGCACACACAAAATCTTTCAACATGATTATTCTTGAGCTCTCTGTAGCCTACCCCCAAGTAATTATAAAGATCCGTCTGAGGAGAAAAATTAATACATAAATGTAAAGAAGGATGCTTGCAAACTTCAGAACTTACCCTCCCCTATACTACAGTGCTACAGAATGGTTTAACAAATGATACTTGTAAGTCTGGACTTGGCCCATGCTGTATTTTGCAAAGCCAAATTGGACTCATTTCCTGTTAATAGAATTTTCATTGCCTAATAAATCCTCATCTGCTGGAAGAATAAAATGTGACATTAAAACTAGCTATTATTTAGACAAGATAATTATCTGTATAAACCTTATCTTAGCATCAATCAAGGAAAGACAAGCATGGCTGATTTTTTCTCCAACTATGTACCTTTTAATGATGCTATATACTCTTAAATAATCTCAGCTTCAAGTCACCAATATACACTTGCTCTGTGGTTCTGAATGTTTTATATGCATCATTATAAACATATTCAGACACAATTATGTCCTGTTTTCCATGGATTTGTATACATATACATGAGGATGAAATTATTATGAACTTGGAGGCATTTGTCTGTATACACTTTACATTCACGTAGTATTTGATTTTGGAACCCTAACCTGGGTTTGACAGAAGATGGGCATTACCTGGACAAATCACACCTCTTTCTGCAAAGTAAGAGTAACACATCAGGAACATGGAAAATGTTACATTGAAAATGTCTTAGTCATTTCCTAGCTATTTGTCTTACTTTGTCTATTAAACTGACACCTACCCTCCATGTTATCCTCATTCTAGTATGACAAAAGAGTATCAACTCAAAGAGAATGGGGAAAACATGCAGATGCAAATGTAAGAATTCGTGCTGATGGCCCAAGTCGGTGGTGCTTTAAAACACCCTTCTTCTATTGTCCCTCATTCAAAACCAGCTATGATCATCAAGAAAAGCAAACCTGCTGGCAGTCTGCTGTTGTCAGTTTGATTACTTAGGAGGGAAATGCTGCACAAGAAAAAACGGTGCCACAGCAACAGACCAAGGAGCATGCATGAGTAGAGACACCAAATCCAGTAGCTGTTGAGGTCCCCAGAAGAGTTTTAACCCACCAGCCTTTCAGAGAAGGCTTGCAAAATACAGGAAAATCTTGAATGTCTTTTTGCAAATGCATGTAACTCTGAAGGTCTTTAGGGAAGAACTGGGGTTTTACATCAACTCAAAATTCAAAAACATCATCAGTAATACCACTTGTTTCTGTGAGGTGATGTTACACATCAATCACTGTATATCTCTATACATTTTCTCATCCGAACTGCACCGACCTGTGTTAAATACCACAAACCCATTACATCCCATCCCAGAAAAAAAATTAAGAGCATAATTTCATCCTAATATGCAACAAGTTTTGTTTAGTGATCCCTCCAGAGGTATCCATCCATTCTAGACTCTGGTCCAAGGCCCGTACTCCAAATTTCAGACAACTTAAAAAACCATCCAACAGGCTGCTGTAACGGCCAGGAGACCATTTGTGAAGATTACAGAACTTGCATATACAATGGACCATTGTCATANAGGGGCAAGCCCTGTCGAGTAAGGAGCTTATGCAGAGGTCTTCCCATTATCTCCTGTAATCAGAAAGCCTTATTTCTTTCGTTATTTTATAAACGAGCAATGCCCTCTACAGCCAGATTGAGTCATAGCCCACCAACAGACAGAAGAGCTCCGGAGAC
>VZSZ01006814.1:0-10362 GCA_013398815.1 Ibidorhyncha struthersii | reverse complement strand
AAGGGAACTGGGGTTGTTTAGCCTGGAGAAAAGGAGGCTGCGGGGAGACCTTATCGCTCTCTACAACTACCTGAAAGGAGGGTGTAGCGGAGTGGGGGTCGGTCTCTTCTCCCAAGCATCAAGCTAGGACAAGAGGAAATGGCTTCAAGTTACGCCAGGGGAGGTTTAAATTGGGTATTAGGAAAAATTTCCTCACAGAAAGGGTTATCAAGCATTGGAACAGGCAGCCCAGGGAAAAGAACCATTTCGTGGGGGTGAAATGTGAAATTCTGAATGCTCAGGTAATTTAAATATGAAAAAGGTAACAAATTGGAAAAAAAACCTGACCCACTAGTGTCACAGATTCAATAACTTACATGAGGAATGGAGGAACATCAGGAAAATATTTTAGAGAGGTAAATTCGGTTCTAAGAGCAAATTCTTGCAATAAAGTGTAACTGCAAGGAACAGCTCTTGGACATCTTGGAAGCAAAGCACCTTGAGGAATATATTAAAAAAAAACAACACAATGTGCCTCTTTAAATGATGAATGTCAGCTGAAGAGCATTTTCATCTGCTTAAATGACATACATAAGTGAAAGTTAGAGGACTGACTGCCTATGAACTTTCACTGTCTGTCAGCCCAGTGATCATTTGAATGTTGGATTTAGCGACACATAAATGGCACATTTTTGTGTAAGAGTGGTTTGGACAGTACTTTGACTTTATTTTTGTATCTAATCATTTCTATTGCAACATTGCTGGGATGACTGTTATGATATCTGCACATTAGTTTACTGATCACCAATAGAGCACTTGGTTACAGGCTAAGCCAGAGCGCATTGAAAATCAATGTTATTCGTTCCCTTCTCTTTAAAAAGTTTTGGGTCAGACCATTCCTTTGCATGCAGCACAGAAAATAATTGCGTTATGTTTGTTCTGAGTGTTAAAAAGCAGTTGAGTATGATTGTGTTTAACAGCTTTTTTAACAGTAACATTTCCTTTACATAAATTCTAGCTCAGTGGATAGTATTTATAGGAAGATGGAAGTTTTTTTGTGGGAGCTAGGATAAGAACTAGCCTTATCGTCAAACAAATGTTCAGGCATCTGTCATAAACGGTGGTTGTAAATGTCCTACTCCCCTCATCTCCAAGATCATAGAATTGAAGAATAAGAGGACAGTGAAATAACGTACATAATTTTGGTCCATGTGTCCTCACTAAATTATGTGAAGGTCTCGGTAGTCATTTTTCTAACCGAAGTTTTCCCATCACATACTATGCCTTTGCACATAAATGGCAAGTAGCATTTTTTGGGTATTATGAAGTAAGTAGCTGAGATCTTGTTTTACTCCTCTCCATTCGTACCTTTTCCTAAAATGTCTTCCTGTGTTTTACATGAATTTACCTCTTAAGGCAAAAAGAGACTGTCCTTGCATCATACCGCAACACTCATCGCTTGAAAAAATATTTACAGCTTGAAAGAAAATGAGAAAAAAGACTGAATGAGAGGCCCTAGTATCCTTCTCTCAGCTATCAAATGAAGAAGAAACAGTTTCTTTCTCAGGAAAATGATGTACTGTGTAATGATATATTAAATAATGATGTACTACCTAATGTAAAATGTGTTGCTTTTATTTCCCCTCTCGTAATACAGGTTTCTAAAGAAATGGATCTTCTCCCAGTACCTTTACGCTGTTAACACATTTCTTTTACAATCACACAAAATATAGTAACTATCATGCAAAGGCTGATTTTTGCTGTTATTCCCAGTTGATCACTTTATAATCAAACACAAGGAAGTCATACTCTGTCCCTCTGCTAAAAAGCTAATAAGCAATGTTAGAAAGTGTTAAAATTTTTCCCTATTTTGAATTCCATCTAAGTAAAAAAGTAAAGCTGTGGCTTTACTGTTGAAATTATAATTATTTTAAATCTAACTACCTGATTAAAAGCTGTATGTAGCATACAAATGCTTCTGTTCATGTAATATTTTCAGGGATATTTTGTTTCTTAGTACTGTTTCCTGCTTTACTACACAGTGAATAATTGACCCTCTACTAGCATAATCTGTGTTGTAACACATCCCTTCTGATGCAGTGATTTAGGTAAGTGTTTTGTGCCGGTTCATAATAGCAGCAATGTTACTTTTTGTGTTGATTTAAAATCGATTAAAAACTGATTTCAAACTTAAAACTGCAAGATCTAGAGGACCTACATGGAGTCTAACTCCGATACAGCAAAACGCTCATCCAATGTGTACTTCATTTTCATTATTGGGTAACCCCATTTGTTTACATTTGAGACTAAACAAACAACTTCCCAACCCTAAGACCTTCAACATTTAATTCGCAGATGTGTCACTCCATCTTATCCACTCCATGGAGCTGTGGCTCAGTGCCAGCCCCACACCTGCTGCCTCCATGTGAGGCTGCTGGGTTGTGACAGTGCCATTAAGCTGAACTGAGCCACAGCAGCAGCATTAAGTATTGGCACACACGTGTCTATACCATTTTCTTGTTAGCTTGCAGCCCTCAATTTTTCCGTGGAATGCATCTTCTAGGGCTCTCCTCAATAATGCTAGGGATGTGCAGGTGGGCTCATAAGCTAGAGACTGTGCAGGGAGCCACGTTCTTGAGAACATATTCTTTGTTTTCAAATGAAGTAATGGGAATAAACCACATTCATAGTGGTTCAGCTGCAGAAGGGGCTTCCAGGTCTAGAGATGTGACAAGCATAATTTTTACAATAAAAGTTTTTCCTTTTAACAGTAAGATGGAAGACAAACAAAGGGAAAGTGTGCAACTTCAAAATCCAAATAGAGCTTATCTCCTGAATAGAATGATTCCAAGGCATGAGCATGGTTACATTGTGCTATTTTCTTAGTAGGTACCTAAAGGCATGGAAAAGTGTCATCATCATTCTCTGCTGGGCCCTTTACCTGGGCTTTCCTCTGTAAAATCTGTTTGTTTGGTTGGTTTTTTTGCGCAACTGTTTTAGCTGCCAAGATGCCAGGGTGATGATCCATGGGCCTTTTTGCAGAAATCTGGGGGGTCATTAATATATTGTTGTCAGGCAAGGGAGAGTAGAAAGGACTTATGTTTGTTGTATTCCCAATCAACACAGATATATCAAAACCTCCTTTCTGTTTTACTTAATTTCACAGTATTTCTGTGACTCCGTTAAGAATTTCCTTTGAACTTTTAGGTTAAGCTGGAGATCCTACAGCATGCATATACTCTGTGGGCATTTTGTCCTTTCTATCCAGAAGTCAAGATTTCATCCAGAAGTAAGATTCAGCAAGCCTGTGTGTTTTTCATAAGGGAGAACAGGAGAAAGAATTTATTGTTTTCTGATCACTCCTTCAGCACTGGGTTCTGCAGCTCCTGATCAGCATGTGTGTTTCTGCATGTGTGCATGCCTTAGCGGATTGAAAATAGGTAAAGGAGGGAGGGCCCCACAGTATTCACCTCTTTCTTTCTCAACACCTTGTTTCTCTGTGAGTGACTGAATCCTCAAACACAGATTCAGCTACTGTTTTAAAATGAAAATTCTTTATTCTGCACCTCTATCTACTGTCCAAATGAAAATGTAGCTGCTTAAGTACTTTTTTTTTTTCTTTCTTTCTGTTTGTTTAGTTGTTAGTCCTGCAGGAGTAAAACAACATTAATCTCCTCTGGCGTCTCCACCACCACCTTTTTTTCTCCATCCCGGTGGAATATCGCCATAGTGTGAATTTCTTAGGCTGTTAACTGGGCAAACTTATCAACTCAGACCTCTCTTTTGGTTGTTACTTCTCTGGCCTATCTAGATCCTGTCATACCACATCTCTAGTCCATGGCCTTTCCTATTTATGCAGCTCAAATTCTTGTCTGGACTTCCAATTCATGACTTGGTTGCTGCAAAAGCCTTTCTTCGTCCTTGAGAAGAGGAAAGATGCGGTCTTGCTTCCTATGCATCTATTCTTAATGTAAATAAAATTTCCTTAGCCTATTAGTTTCATCATGTCACCTGTCTAGTTTCATTCAGCCCATGACTCTTGCTCTCTGTCATTTCAAATACAAGTACTCTCCTTACATATACTGCCCTCAAAGCTTACATGTCTTCCCTGATTTTTAATATAATTTAATATTTTTACATATAATCATCATCACACTTTGCTGTGATGATTGCATTTTCAGTCATGCTAATCACTGAAGCTTCTCCAACTATCCATATTCATCTCTGGCCTTATGCTTAGGTTAGATCTTTGTAGCAGATATCCTTAATATGACTCATTATACGAGTCAACCTTGACTCTTGATTAGGTCTCCAAAACTGCTACAGTAACATTAATATGGATAATATTACGTGTTGTACACTGACAGCCAACAGAGAGGTCCACGTGTTGACAACGTTCTCAGAGCAGTCAGTCAGTTTCTCAACTTTGCTCAAGACGATGCCATTCATTAGAAAGACTTTCTACAGAACAGCCTATTTGTGTTGAAGACAGCTATTTTCATTATTTCAGAAACTAACTGGACACATAGTATGTAGTCAGGTGGTGCCTGTACTATTCATATGTGTGCCCTCATTTTGTGGTATCCTTCCACTTCCTTCAACTTGTTGTTTCATATTTGAGAAGAAAAGGACCCTGCTGTCAGGCAGCCTGTAGCTTCAAGAAAAATTGTGGCTCTCTTCTTGGTACATCTGTGTGATGCTAAGCACAGCTGGAATGTGACTGCATACTGCAGTGGCATCTAAATAATACAGTAGATATTAAACAAAATTGATTTCTGAGAACACCTGCAGAGGCTTCTTACAGTTATATTATGAGACTTTGTTTCATTATGGTGTGTTGCATTGTATTTATATTTGGTCAGAGAGAGAGAGGGAAAGTTATTGAAAGAGTTTTTCTGAACAAGGTAAAAAGATTACTAAGTAGGGAAGGATAATTAAGTAACTCAGTTTTAGTCCTGCGATGCAAAGGACAAGCTAGCTTTATCTGAGTACAGGCAGAAAGTTTTTAAAGTTCTGCAGTACATATAGAAAGTTGTAAAAGAAAATGCATAACTTTGGATTCAGTGGGACTGAGTCAGACTACATAGAAAAGGAGCCCCGTCAGAGCTTCCTCTTGAAAAATTATTTACTACCTTGATTTATCTAATCTATTAATCTCTCAGACATGCTGTGGAACTTTGTGTGCAATTTTGGGTAAAAGGTGAAGAACCCCAGTCCTATTATACTATCTTTCTGTTAACTAGTGGAAAACTTGTACCTTGGGAAACAAGTGTTAAGTATGGACAGGATAAGTTTATACTTCTTTACATATTTTTAATTCATAATTGGGTGCTAGGGATAGTACATGAGTATTACTTAGTCAATGCAATATTACTGATCAAAGAAATGAAATAACAGATGAAGTAACAAATTATGATGATGGTGATAAACTTGAAGTGCAGTATTAGTAATTTGTTTTTGTGACTTCTTTCTTTGCTCTGAAAATTAAATTGGTGTGGGTGAGATGCAGAATTCAGGATCTCTAAAAAAGTTCTCCTTATGCTTCAAGGAAGATCAGTTTTGATCCAGACGTGCTGTGATGTTCCTTTAGTTTCAGCTAAGTGGAGTGCTTGTCAGGAGGCAAAATTGAGCCTCAGTACTTTGTATATAATTATCTGTTCAAGGACTTTCAGTTTGTCAGAATACAAATGTCAGAATACACCATGATTCAAAGTCTGTAACCATTACAGATCTAATTCTTTTAAAATGTGGCTATGATTCTTCAGCCAGGCAGTATAAGTCCATCAAAGACTTTGAAACAAGCAATCAAATCTTGCAGGTGTAATATTTCATTTTAATTAACAGTTCTTCACTGTAATGAGCTTCCAAATGTTTCTCGTATTTGTGAAGTTTTCATAAAGCCATATAAAGTTTTAAGTACTTTCAATCTTAGGCTTAATCATAATTACAGTGTGCTAGCATGGATAAAGAATTACATCAGACTTGCAGACATTTTCTTTAGTTATAAATCAGCATTGTCTGAAAAACTGGACAATTAGATAGTTGGCAATGAAAGGATGTTAAAAGTTATGTTTTAATGCTTAAAAGCACAAGTTCAATAGCATCACTGGAAACGTTATTTAGATTTGTGGAAAATATCTGAAACAAATTACAGTGTTTCAAACAAACTCAGGTGCAGGGTCTCTGCCCAAAGAGTTCAATCTAAACAAGAAAGTAGATGAGTTGACAAATTAAAAGAAAATGGGAAGTCTCAGCTTTATGTTAAAAATATCAAATCAAAAGCTATACAAACAGAAATGGGAAGAGTTCTGAACTCTTCTGTGAAAGAAGATATTCTCGCTGCAAATCTCCAACTCTTTGAACAAGGGTTTTTATGTACTTGTGCCTAAAGGATCTTTAGCCATTTGCTGTCTTCTCTTTAGAGCAGCTGAGGAAAGTCTGAACTTTGACTTACTTAGCAGTCCCACGAATACTGCTGTAACACTGCATATTAGAGAAGACATAGTACTCTTGCTTTATTCTTCTGCTAATGTTAAACTACTTGCGCAAAAGTGTTTGTAAACAAAGTCTTCAAATGGCAACTACAAGAGATGAAACATTTTTCCTATTGCAACTTGCAGGACATACTTATTACAACTTCAGAATTTGTACAGTACATTTACAATGTTTTTTTATATGTCAAATCTACTTGCAGGTCATTCTGTGATGCAGATGATCTAGTGAAAAGTAATATCACAATATGAGACAAAATAATCCATTCCAGAGACATAAATTGACTTGACTCCACACAGGCAATGTACCAGCAGTTTGTAGCCATCTCACAGTTGTTAAAGTTTTCTTTTTGTCTTGAGCCTTCTCATCCCAACATTTGATTAGCAAATTTTCATTTGCATCCTTGGCAAAACAGTGAAAAGTAGCCTAAGGAGAAGTAAAAGTTTACATGTAATTAGAAACTTGATGAACTATCCAATGCTTGTTCCTTTTGAAATTGTTATACAGAAAGATACGCCTAAAAATGTTTTGGCATCATAAGGCTTTAACATAAATTCAGGACAACATATTAGTGAGTTTTACTTTCTTCCCAACTTTTCTGCAATCCTATCATTCAATCACTTAAAATCTTCAGTAATTGCACTGACTGCTATGACCCACCTGATGTTCATTAGGAGCCTGTGGATATCTCATGTTACAAATAATCAATCATTATTCCTTAATGAATTTTAAAAAATAAATATGACCCATGAATTTGAAGAAAACTTCCCATGTCACAACAAGGAATTCCTGAAACAGCTAATAAATAACCTACAGTCCACCCTTTCTTAGCGTTATTTTGAACTTATCTGCCAATATAGTAAGCACTCTAGTCCAGTGGCATAATATTTTTCACACTGACTCATTTTCCATCCCCAATTACTTTCAATAGTGAAATGTTGTGCACACCAAATCTCTAATAGGTTATTATTATTTTTGTTATTATTGTTATTTGTACTCTAACATTTACCTAATAGGTTTGGAGGCCCGGGTAACTTTATAGAAAGATACCGGCAATTCCGCATTATACTGAATGCAATCAAAGCACAGTCTCTCTCAATGATATTTATGTGTAGTTGCACAGACAGGGAAGTTTGTAAAGAAGATGATTATATATATTTATATAGGAATGAGTGCAAGATTAAAATAATTTTATCTGTTTGTGCTTCAATACTTATTCCAGTGTTTAGCACCCTTTAATTTCTTAATACCAAATCCTACATAGATGGTTTTGGTATATTTTAACCCAGCTAATCTCTCTCTGCTGCAATCCATGACTTCTTCCTAGCAGCTATTTTGGAAATAAATATTGCAGTGTTCTACCCATAGTAAAGTGAGTTTATGTGGAATTTTTTATTTAACTTTACTGTTGGTTTTGCATTGCCAGTGCAAACGGAGGAGGTGCTGATGACTGGTTTCCATTCATATGTTAGAACCTCAGAAAAAGGTATGGGAGGTAGGTTCCAGTTCTTATCTAAGAACTAAGAGAAGAAGTGTAAGCAACAGAAATTAATAAATAAAAAAAAAAAATGTAGGTCCTACAGTGAGATGAAGTAGGACAGTCTTCTGTTTGTCATGTTTCTACAACAGTTGATGGAGAAGAAATTAAATTCTCCTCAGCGAGGTAGCTACTAAAAACCAGGAGATTCCATTATTCTTGAGAATTGTCACTGCAAGCTGTTACAACATCAGCATACATTTCAGCAAACACTTCAGCACCTTGAGGTTACTACAGGAAGCAACTGCAAAGCCTTATAATTTCCTTAACAAGATACTTGCAACTTTCCTTACAAAGCAGTTGAATTAATAATTTCTATTGATCAAGGAAAGCTATTATCTGCCAAAGCCATTTCAATTGTGGATTTTAAACCAATCAGTGCAGACCAGTTTTTCTTGAAGCAAGCACTGGATACAGCCATTAACTACTTAAACCTCATACTTCCCAGGTACAGAAGGACAAGACTGCCAGAAGGCATTTCCAGCTGAAGAATCAGACAAACTTTAAATAAAGAAGTCTGCATAATACCAGAACGGGTGGAGCACCATGATCTTGGGAGATCAACTCCAAAATATTAAGAGCCTGTCTAAATATCGTACAAACAAATTACAGCATAGACTAAAGCACCTGATCAGAATTTTGTGTGATGACAGAATGGAAAGAAACAAAGAGTTGTTTGGCATTTGCCTGGCTCTATCTCTGCATTTTACTCTATTCTGTTGTTCTGTTCATACTGAATTTAATTCCTTGTTTTAATGGGTTTGATTACAGTGAAGCAATTGTAACGTACCTCATAATTCCTCAAGGAGAGTCGTCAGGATGGAAAATCATTCCTCGACTTTTCTAACTGCATTTCTAGGTATCATTACAACTTTTCCTGTTGTCCTATTGGGCAAATAAAAGGCAGAAAATGTTGGTTGACAGTGAGAATAGCGGCACCTTGTGGCTTGTGATTGACTTTGCAACATTTAAAATCCTACAATAAAATCTCACTGGTTGACTAGCTCTGATGCATACTGGTTATTATTGTACTGCACATGAAAATAAGTAATTTATTTTAGCTTGTGAAAGATAGTGGATTTGGTTTTAGAAACCTTGATTCTCAGCATATGAGCAAGAGTGTATTCGGGGCTAGAATATGACTCCATCTTTGAAAAGTTATTAAAACCTAATAGCTTTCACTCTCTACTGTTAACCTTCACTACTTTGTGTCTGTTTTTTTTCGTTATTCACAGAAACCTATGAATCCATCTCTGAGCTCATATACAGGCATGCATATATCAAACAATATGGATTACAATGAATCAAATTGACCTGGACCTAAAGTAGTCCCTCAGGTAGGGCTTTGCCAACTTAGTGTCCTGATATTTAGAAACCTAATATGTATTGTTTCAATTTGGTTCTGAAATAAGATCCCTGATAGTAATTCTGGAGTCCCTGGGTACTCCTCCTCTTTCTGCTCGTGTAAAGGACTCTCAATAATGAGACAGTATTCTGAGCAACTTCCAATATCACACCTACTGTGCCTTGTGCATCTGGCCCCTGGGACCAGGGGTGGGGTGGGGGGACTCTGTGACACCTTTGAGTATCACTGTCACTCATGGCATTTTGACAAAATCCTGCCACACCCATCACAAAAGTGAGGCAGTGGCATAATACCAAAGGATACCATTGTTTGCACTCTTACACTATTATTTTATTTATTCTTTGTAAACCAACCCTAAAATCACTACGGTTTGTTTCACAGCTTATGTAATGATATTCCTCTGTTAATAAATCACTCCAGAGATTGGTGCTGTACTTGGAAAGAAATGGAAACGTTGATGTGGTTCTGTTCTGCTAGCCACCAAATTTTCAGTCCTTAGCAGAGCTCAAACAACAGAAGTCCCAAGAAAGAGGTTTTATTCCAGCAACACAGACATAAATCCTGGTCTTGACCATGAAATATAAACATTAAGCAGTGTTTCTTGATGATTAAAGTATATCTAAAGCACCCAGAGAAGTATAAAGGATGTTAGCCGTACTGAGTTTGCATGGAATTTAGGTTATATAGTTGAAAGTAGGGATTAACTAGGGAACACTGCCCAAAACCAGACCAGCCTGTGAAACAATTCCAGTAGTATCTGTTCATAGATTACCACAGAAGATCATCACAGAATGGTTAGAGTTGGAAAGGACCTTAAAGATCACCTAGTTCCAACCCCTCTGCCTCTTCCACTAGACCGGGTTGCTCAAAGCCCCATTCAACCTGTCCTTAAACATCTCCAGGAATGGAGCTTCCACAACTTCTCCAGGCAACCTGTTCCAGGGTCCCACCACCCTCACAGTAAAGAATTTCTTCTTAATATCTAATC
>VZSZ01006811.1:136754-154144 GCA_013398815.1 Ibidorhyncha struthersii | reverse complement strand
CCACCTGGGCACACTGCTGGCTCATACTCAGCCGGCTGTCGACCAGCACCCCCGCGTCCTTCTCCCCCAGGCAGCTATTGAGCTACTCTGCCCCAAGTCCTCCTTCAGCATTACGTAAGCCTACCATCCCTGATCCCCAGGAGCACAGGATCTGCCCATCTTGAATCTGAGGAACAGTACATTTTTTCAAGCTGCATAATGGGGGAGAGGCTGGAGGCCTTTTGGGAGGTGGACAGTGTTTCTCATACAGCGTTCCCCTCCTGTGGGGCCTCATAATATGCTGATTAAAAACTTCGCTACACAACCCTGTCCTCAAGAAAACTGCCAAATCCTGTTCTTTGCAGCTGGGGACAGGTCTACCCCAGTTGGGGCAGGAAATCCAAGCAAGGTGATCTCCTGGGAGCTTCCCCCCTGCCCCTGCCAGATCAGATTTATAAAAGGTGAAATGAAAATGTCTCAGTATCTTACATAAATTAACAGCTTCTGCATTCACTGGCAGCTAGGGCAGACCAGTCACACAACAGCATGACACTGGGGAGAGAGAAAGGTAGCTGCTGATTTGCTCTGCTATGTGGAAGCCCTGAGAATTGACATAAATACCTTCCTTCTGTCCACAGAAGTTGGATAAAACTTATTGAGTTTTTTAGAGAAGTCCCTCTAGAGCAATAAGCTTTGATTGCTGGCCGTTTCTTTACTATATTTGCTTGGGAGGCATTGTTAGAACAGTGCTTTAAGTGAATTGCCATATGTCAGTGTTTTAGCTCTGGATCCAGCATTGATCAGGTCTTGGCAGTAAGGCTACCCTGGTTCTAATATTCTTCTCTTTCCTCAATGGACTGTGCTTTCTTGGGAGACTGTTTGGGGATATTCTGGACAATAAACAAAAGAAATAGAACCCACACACCATATTGGGCACTTGGGATGTTTTGTTTTATGAGCTGATGAGTGTAACCAGATGACTGGAGTGAAAACAGCTGCTTGCCAGGGCTCTAGTTAAGCCACTTCTGGCACATTATTAGGAATATTGTATTTTATGGGACTTGAGATCACAACCCTGGAAACTACCAGTTGAGCAGGCAGAGTACAGAGCTTGAGAAGCCATTTTAAGATGTGGTAGTGGCTTGTTTCTCTGACTCTGCTGTCAGAAAACCACTGTTTTCAAGTCATAGGATCATGTGGCTAAGCATAATCTGACAGATTAGTCAATCCTTGCCATCAGATGGGAAAGATGGATATTAGTAAAGCTTTCTATATAGAGGTTTTTTCCTATAGAGCCAAGCTTTGCTCTGGTACAGCATTTTCCACCCATGTATTTTGTACCATCATTTGGAAAGTCATGCAAAGAGACATGGTTAGAAGAATCAGAAAATAAAATGGGAAGGGCATCCATTTGGAGAAACATGCACATGTTCATCTTTCCATCCAGACAAAGAGTGTTCAGAGCAGAAGGTCTATCCAGATGTGATTTTTCCCTTATCTTAATCGGCTATGTTTGTTAAACCGTGCTGTGCTCAGTTTGTGGTAGTATTTAGCTGAATATTACGGTGGAAGTTTGAAAATCTTAGATTTTGTCATCCCAATGGATCTGGTTCTCCTGCTTAGAGGAGAACACCCACTGAAGTCAAGAGAGGTGTTCCCATGTGTATTTTTACTGCTGGGGTAGATTAGTTAAAACTGGTGGGGGGGTTGAAATGGACTGAAAATGCTATGTAAACATTTGTGCTCTTCTGAGACTTTGTAGCAGGTCTGTCATATTTTATTTCTTCATAGTTTTAAATCTAGTCACTGTGCTTACAGCTACAGCTTGAAATTGGAAGTGCTGAAAGCACATCATGAAATTATAAATATTTAGGGCTGAGAAGAACCCACAGAAGAAGGTGTGTTTGTTACAGGCATTTGAAGAACTTCAGATATGTCCATGTGGTTTAGTCATCTCCTGAAACTTATGACCGGGGCCTTAGCTATCAGCAGTCTCTTATCAAAGGATGATAAATTCTTCCTGAAACAAAGTTGCTACAGTATCAGATTCTCTGCTTTAATACCTGTTGCCTCTCAATATTTTCCCTACCTGGCTTAGGAAAGCACTGTGCTAGCAACCAGGCTGCTGACGGGGCAGCTAAAGTGACCTGCCCTATCGCAAGCTGCAAAGCCATTAGTATCTGGGACTCATCATCAGCAGTCTGTCAGCATAAATGGATGTGCTTAGGAAGTAAGTTAACATGCAGGACTGAAGGTTGTGAGCGTGTTAGAGGGTCCTGCACAGTGTATACCCCACAGTTTAGAGGACAGGGACTGTAACAACTCCAAGAAAGTGACTACAAATAAGTCTTTAACAGGCAGAAGGGCTGCCCTCATCCTAGGGGAGGGAGAGGATGTGGACAGGAGGAGGCCAGCACCTTCCCTTGCTCATGCCAGTCACTGATGACCAGAGGCCAGTGTTGCAGCTGGATGCACAGCTGGCAGGTAGTTCCTGCTGGATAGACTCATTGAGGCAACATCTGGACAGACAACTGGATATGCACAAGTTGCAGACACAAGGAAGAATCTGATCAGCATCTCTTGAGATGGTACAAATTCGTGCCCTAAGTAAACCACAGCTATATGAATTGCATGTGTGTGTTTCTTTTCCTTAACTACTGGTTACCAGAATATTCTTCCTTTATTTTATGAGACTTTGAATGTTACATTTTCTAGTAGCTGTAGGTAAAGAGTCCCAGCAGAGGCACGATATTGGAAAGCTGTTAACATTGGACTTCTCTGCTTTCTCCAAAGCAATTCCGTAACTGCTCCAAAACCTGGCCACGCTGTGAATTCTTACCTGAATAATATCTTGATCTGTGGCAGGTTAAGCCTGTATGAGGGACACCAATACTGATCTATAAATGTTCTTAAATTTTGCAATTGTACCTTTTCTTGCTTTGAGTATCAAACTCACTGCACAAAGAGCAGGCTGTGTCCAACAGTATGTCTTTAAAACTGGCTCAATGAAAGAAATACACGTTTTTTGGAAAAGGCTGAAAATCCTGTCACAAAAGTACTTGAATTATCAGTCATGCTATGTTGCAAATCTCACATTATTTGTGCATTTTCCCTGTGAAATGTAGCTCCCAGACTCCTGTGATTATCAACAGGTCTCAGATCAACATTTTAAAGAAGTCGCTCCTCCTGATTTAATGACAAAGCTTGACCCTCAGGAGGCTCATTTGTGTCTTTGTTCCTGAGCAGATTTAAAAGTACATGCGAATGAAAAAGGCAAATGACCACAAGTTGCAGCTTGGAGGTTCAGACTGCAGTTAGGAAAACTTTTTCACAAGGAGGGTGGTGCAGCCTTGGACAAGTCAACACAGAAGTTGTGGAACCTGCGTCATTGGAGAGTATCCTGAGTTTTGGGGTCTGATTCTTTTGGAGTCTTGAATTTGCAGATATTTTAAATGTGAACTCACATCAATATTTCTCGATCTGTTTTTTTTCTCTAAAACAATTACAAACAAAACAACAGGTAACTCCTTTAGTCATGTGTATTGCTTGGTTTCTTAAAACTGACAGGCTTCCATACTGTTTCATTTTGTGTCCTTGACACATCAGCAGGAATGGAGGGTCACTGGTCTGCAGCCAGTCCTGTCACCAGGAGCAGTGCCTGCAATTGCCTATTGCTTTTGGGGCTTCCTGTTGCTTTGAGGTTTAAGCCTTTATCCTCCCTTCCTCATATTTGTTGCTTAGCTGAAGACTCTTTAGTTATGAAAGGCTCCTTCTACAACCAAGATAGGTATAGGAGAAGTGTTCTGGTTCTTCAGAGCACTCTCACCAGCTCACTGGAGTTGCTTCTTTCACTGTTGGCTCAGAAGGAAGCAGGCCTAGGAGCCCCAGCCAACTGCTGAAGTTTGGTGGGATAAAGCCAGACCAGCAGGTTTGTGAGACTGACTCTGTGTGTATTTGCATGCATACTGTTTGTGAAATGAAACATCCAACCTGCTTGATCATATGAAACTTCTGAGTCTGTGCTTCTCTCACCTACTTGTAACTGAAACCCCTCAGAAGAAGAGAGTCCTTGTGCTAATAGTATACATGCTGTAGTGGAAGAGGTAGGTTTAGTCTGATTTCATGTAAAGCAAAACTCTACTCTTGTAAACCATATATATGAAAAAGCTGATTGTTCTTGTATATGTGATCTTGGAGTGGCTCTTAGTGTCAAAGGACAATACGTCATTTCAGTTGGGGAACAATCCTGTAATAATCATCTGATGACTGACTGCTTGCTCATTGTGAAATTTTCTCAAGTTGTCTTTGTTAATACCATAGCAAAAAGAAATACGTGGTTTTCTATGAAGGTTTTAGGAAGAGATATTTGAGCTGATTTGAGTCATCTTGGGGTTCTTTTGTTTTTCTAATGAAGATTAATACCTTTGTTAGCAAATATTTTTTACCAATATTCAGTTGTTCTTTGGGTTTGAGGCACGTTATGCATTTTCCCATAACACTTTGATTGTGATTTGCAGAAAAACTCCTGCATACTGCCAGAGGATTTAAAGAACTTCTATCTGATGACCGATGGCTTCCAGATGACCTGGAGCGTGAAGACTGATGGTGAGTCCATGTATTCCTCTCCACTGATACCCTCATTTTATTGCAGGCAGTCTTTCCTTTGCAGAATCTCTTTAATTTCAAACTTGCTTTCTGTACAGTCCATACACATCTCTCAGCATCTTGCATTAGTCTGAGCAAAAGCACATGCACCAAGTGAAAAATTAGCACCATTCCTTAACTTGCAAAAAAATGAAGTATTTTGTTTCTGCTAGGCAGCTTGATCAGTGACTAAAGAAAACTAACCTCTGAATTAAGAAGTGAGTGCAGTTCTGCATGGGATTGTAGACTGTTTTACAAATGTCCTGGTGAGGAAAAAAATATGACTGCACATCAGAGGTCCCTTCCTGATGCAACAGGGCAAAGCCTATTGCTCACATGTGCTGAAGTTCCACAGAACAGACGTGTACACTGAACACTGGCTAGAAACCAAACAAGTCTCCATTACATAAATACCACTCTGTAACACACTGGCCATCTGTTGACACTCAGATTTAGGTATGTAATGTAAATCTCATACCTAGATTCCCTCTGTAGTCCACGGAGAGAGCAGCTCTAGCACATTATCCTATCATAAAGCAGTAGGAAGAGTCACCCTCTGATAATGCCTCTTTCTATTAAAAGGTATACGTAGATGCCGGAGCCTGATTCTGCTTTCCACCAGCCAAAGTCTATTCACTGGAGTTACTTCTGGAGTCAGTGGTGGAAATGAGAACAGGACTGAGCTTTATTGTCCATCCTTGTTTGGCAAGAATCAGGCAGTTTGTTCACCCTGCACTGGAGCCTTGCAACTACTATCCTGGCTCTCGTTGCCTTCAAGTGGGATTGTTAAATTGGGCTGTGGACACTGCTCGCTTCTGGAGATGGGTGTCAAATACAGGGTTTTTCATTTCAGAGACAGTTGACATCAGGGCTCTAACACCTGCACTGAGTCCCATTGTGTTTCAAGTGGGATTTAGTGTATTGTGACCTCTGAATAGTATTGTTTTCAGGGCATACAACTGCACAGAGACCAAGGCAGCTCACATAACTGTCTTATTTGAGCCAAGCATCCAGTAGTGCCTTCTGAGGCCCTTCACACTGGCACATGGCTGATCAGGGTCCTTGTTGACTTGATTTATGGTAACAGTACTAGTCCTCAGAAGGAGAAGCAAGTGACAAGTCCTCAAGCGTTCATTCAGGAGTACCCACATGTTGACACACTGATAAAATCCTGTGTTGAAGTGGAATCCAAGAGGATGCACCATAAGCAGATACATGGAGTGGAAGAGGACAAGCGACAAGCTGCCCAATAAGCTGTGAATGGGTGGGTTGGTTTCTGGTAGGAAGGACAGCAGCAGGGAAAAGAGTTTTGAGGACGTGGCTGTAGCTAGCCAGGATTTTTAATAGCCACTTTCACAGGACTGGGCTAACAGGTGCAGCACAGGCTTAGTCAGCAGTATAATTCTCATACCTGCATGACTCTGAGATGGTGTTGCATCACCTGTAAGTATGATTCTGTGTTTGAAAAAGCCTAATTTTTGCTCCTGTAGACCCTGACGATTAAGTGTCCACCCCTGCTGGGTATACACATCTTTACTCTCTCTCTGTGTATTAGAAGAGGTTAGGCTGATGTGTGGAGGAAAAGAAATACCTCCTATGCTTTTCTGACAGTGGATGTGGTTAATGATCAGTCTTATTGCAGATACCCCAATGCCCCTGGGCTCCATGGTGATTAATAGTGTCTCGAAGCTGTGTCGGCTTGGGGGTTCCTCTATGTACACTTTGCCTAATGCACCCACTCTTGCTGACCTGGAAGATGACACGGATGAGGAAGGTAAGGTCCTGTTAACAGGCTAGAAAACATGCTCTGTCTCATCTCTTTTGCTCTGTTAGGATAATGTTAGGATATAGCACATGGATATAGGAACAGAAAAGGTTGCGCCAAGTAGATGGGTTTTTCTTTGTCTCCTGCGCCAGATCTACTATATGTCCTATTAGTCCCCTACAGCCTTGAAAGGTAGACCTGTATGCTTTGAATCTCATGGGGATTGTTAATGCTGCCAGTCCCTAGTATTGTTTGCATTCTCTTTTAACAGCCTGGAACCCCTCCTGTTCTGCGTTTTCCCTCTTTAAATTTTTAAGTGAGGCTTCCTCCAGTGATTCAGCTTCTGAAGTCTTTGTATGCTTATGGGTTTACATGAACACAAGATAACAGGTTTTGTCTTGGTGGTGAAAAGACAGCTGGATATGCTCTTTGGAATTGGAAAAATAACTCTGGTGAATGTGTGAGGTGGCACTGGAAAATATGCATTTCCAGAATGCCTAAAAATGCTGGGCATCCTGCAGTTTGGAGAGAAAAAGAAGAAGAAAAGTCCACTATTTTTCTCAGAGCTCTTCCAGTCTAACAAGACTGGAAGAAGTAAGAAGATAAGAACAGAGCCAGGTGTCATGCTGACTCTTTAAAAAACTGCTATTTGATTTCAGTCTTGTCTCTGAACCTCTATACCTCCCGTAGCTTCTAAATGTGGCTTAAAGTTTCTTTATGCACATTCCAGCTTGGCTGCAGTCCTAATCTTCTAGCCATTGTAATGAAACAGGCCAAATTCTGCTTCCATTTAGCCACTCAGACCTCCACTGTTGCACTTAAAAGGTACACTGAGAAAAAGTTACATCCCCACCAGTGTTCTCATCCTGACTTCCACAGAAAGCTCTTCTGAAGAGCACAGCTCTTGTGGCCCCCTGCTTCCTCAGCAGCATTAGAATTCAAAACTATATTCTGCAAGAACTTGCAGCTGCATGATCCCAAAATGGTGCTGTAGAAAGGCTATGTAGTGGTTGTGGGTCAGAAGTTGGATATGAGTCAGAACGTATGACCTTTGAGAAGGACGCTGATGTCACACTGGAGGATATAAAGAAATTTATATGTCTCCAAGTCCATAAAAGTCTTCTGTCAAGAGAAAAAGAATAAACCATTCTCCCTGTCCTCCCTAGAAGAAAGTAAGTAGGGCAAAAAAGAAATGGTGGATAGAACAGAAGTAATGGGCTTCAATTGCAGCAAGGAAGATTCAGGATCCACATGAGGAAAAGTTCTAAGTGATAACAATGGATTTGGGTTGACTGCCTGGAGCTTGTGGCACCTCCAATACTAGAGGACTTTAAGAAAAGGCTAGACAAATGCCTCTCAGGAGTGACATCTATAAAGCTGATCTTGCTTTATGCCAGGAAAGGACTAAAGGGCAGCTTGATGTCTGATCTCAGCCATCAGATTTTGACTCTCTGGTTTGTTTTCCTAATGAAGATTAAAATTTTTCTCACCTTCTTTTTTTTTTTTTTAACACAGGGAACTAAATTGTCTCCAAGAAGTATAAATATAGTAGTTTGATTTAGTTCTTCCTCAGCTGATTTATTAATAAGTATCAAATGGATTGACTGTTTGCAGCTGAGTCACAAGTCAGTTTTCCAAATATGTTTTCATGCAGACTTTTTTCTGTTTTCAGGTAATGGAGACAAACCAGAGAGGCCACACTTTGATTCTCGGAGTCTTATCTTTGAATTAGACCCATGCAATGGGAATGGCAAAGTTTGTCTTGTTTATAAGCACGCTAAACCAGGTAAGACTGAAAAGAGCAAAGTTGTGGATCGTATCTTGATGCCACCTGTGTAGAATCATCTTACATTTCTGATCTTCTTTGCAATTTGTAGGTGAACATTTGCTGGAACACCCTGTCTCCACTGAATTCAGGGGCTAAACATTACAGAGACTTAACTGTAGCTAACAATTTCCCTCCTTTTAATGTTTGAGTCCAAGTTATGATTTCCGCATGCATAGCATACTTGCATACTGAAACAGAAAAGCATTCACGTATGACCTGCAGACAATCATGTTGAAATAATGCAGAAGGCTAGAGCTCAGCCACTAGCGTATCTCTGGTTACTTGCATGTCTTGGAACAATTCCCGTACATTTTGAAGAGAAAGGGTGTAATGCTGCTTAGAAGCAAAAGATATATGGTAAAAAAAATCCTTAGCTTATTGAGACAGACTTAGACTGGTGGTTCTACTTTGTGCATGGATGCAGAGCCTCCGGGTGCTAACTAGGTCAAAATCTGGCAGGAAAGGTTGAACTGGGGAGCAAAAGATGTGAGCTGAGCTGTCGCTTCTGACAGATACACAGAAAGCTGCTATCAGTTAGGGATTAGTGAAATACCCAAGTCATTTGTACAGTAGTTGTCATCTGACACAGTGCACAGGTCACTAGGTGTATGTGTATACCTGTATGTTCGCTGTGTGGGGGTGTGCAATTGTGATATACCTATTCTTAAGAAAACATTTTGGTTGTTATCTTGTGTCTTTCATTGGGTGTGACTACAACGCCCAAGGCACTTCTTACTTGTCCTCTTGCCTTCCAGTCTTAGCAATTTCGCAATATGCAGTGGGTAACCAGGGCAAGGGGAGGGAGCATTGTTTACAGATGTTGATGTCAGTACAGGGGACAGTGTGTTTAATTGACAATGTTCAGCATCTCGGTTTCCCAAGTAAAATCACTCTTTTTTATGCTCGAAAGGATGTCACCACCAGAGAAATATTTGATCACTGTGGAAGGATTTTGCAAAATGTGTTTTTGTTGGCGGCACACGCTGCCGTGATTTCCAGACTCTGGACTCTATTCAGTAATCCAGATGACTGACAATTTAGTTAGTTGCTTTTTACTTTGTGGGGTAGATAAATGTTTGCCATAATTGTACTTTGAACTGACACTACAAAGTTGTTGATGTCCAAGTCTGTTCCATGTAGAACACCAGTCCCAGGTTGGGAAGGAATAGCATTGCATCCATTGTACGGTGGGGAAAATGAGTATAATGGCTATTGCATAAGTATTTTTAGTAAGGCTGGGAGCAGAACTGCGTCCTTTTCAGTCCCCATCCTCTAACCATTAAACCATGTTGCCTCTGGATAATCATCTATGTTAGTCAGGGATGCTGTGTTTTAGAAGCTGCAGCCTTTTTGATAAGTATGTTGTCTCCCACCTGACAAAGGCCAAGGGTTGATCTTATCACTGAAAAGCAACAGTATAAGTTGTGTTTGGTTTGTCCTAGTTGTCTCCCCAGACACAGAGATATGGTTCCTGGACAGAGCGCTGTATTGGCATTTCCTCACCAAAACCTTCACAGCCTACTACCGCCTGCTCATTACCCACCTGGGTCTCCCACAGTGGCAGTACACCTTCACCAGCTATGGGGTCAGCCCCCAGGCCAAGGTAGGACAGCAGCAGGATCCAGCTCACCAATATCTGGCATAAGTATCAACTGGAAAAACTTCTTTGTACCTTTTGACAGGCAGTCTGTAGGCTCAGGTGGGCCTCCGTAGTGAGCCATGGAAGGGGCTGTGAGTCTTTCCCCTATAATGTGTTAACAGTCATTTGTTCATGTTGGTGAATTGACTAACATTGATTTATCCCTGCTTTCTCACCTGAGTTGGGCTCTACCTTTAAGCTCTAATAGCAGCTGGTGGAACCGCAATTATTTCTTTGCTTTATTGACTCTGAAGCTAACCACCACTTCCATCACTTCCAAGTGAGGAGACGTAAAGCTGTTCATCCCCACAGCCATGTAAGATTTGTCCAGATCAGTTTTCTGGGCGTAGCACCGAACAAGAGCCTACTGCTCTCTGGGTGGAGGGGGAAGTCCAGGTACACATTAGGCAGAAGCCCAGAGAAAGACTATGAGCTTGAGCCTCGCCAAGAATATTAATTCCTTTGCATCCTTCTCAGTCATGAAGGGATGCCTTGACAAAAATGATGCCCCAAAAGGGGCAATTTAAATGCCAGCAGTCCTGTAAGTAGTTATAGGAGAGCTACAGGTACATCCCCATGACAGTTCAAGCCCCTTATTATTAAAACTGCTATTCTGCTCGGCCAGAACGCTGCTATTAGAGGCTCCTGCCATTCCTCTGTGCTTGACTTGGCCTTCAGCACTAACCCTGTTTTCACCTTTTGAGAGGTCAGGGAATCAACCTGACAGTATTACTGAACACAGCACATAAGCCTGGGCAATGTCTGTGTTTGTTGGCAAGGTGGGTCTCAGCGAATGTCCTGCACTTCACCCAGAAATGACAGCTGTCTTACCAGCATGACATTCCTTGGTCCTGCCTCAGTCCTGTGCGTACATCAGAACGACTCCCTGTTACACTGTGCTCTACTCTATCAGTCAAGGCTGTGTACATGGTACTCTAGCATATGCCTGTGATCTGCCATTCTAAAACTTTCCTGCTAGAATATTTTATTATGTCCAGTATATTCACAAAACTTAGTGAAATCACTTATGTATTCCCTAATCATTTCCAACCTCTGTTAGTTAAAATCCTCCTAGTATGTTAACCATTATCATTTTTAAAGGTCTTCAAGGATGGTATGTTAAAGCTGTTTTCCATTAAGCAGTACACGAATAGGTTGTCATCTACGTTTTGGTTTTGATCTTTTGTTTATCTTGTTCAACACTTTGCTGATGGTTTCACTGTGATTTGTAATACCATAACCCCTAAGTTTTATCTGCTGGCTATGTCAATGGATAACTGATAGGAAAAACACTGAGAGATGAGAACTGCAGGGCATAACATTGTGGTGGCATCTGGGAACCAAAAAAAATTATTGTGGTCACTTCTAGATGTAGAATCAGGCCGAACAGAAGCAAACACAAAATCCTTTGTGTAAAGAGTTAAAAAAACCCTGCATTATTGTATGTGTGAAGAGAAGGAGGGAGGCTGTATTTTGAGAAGTTTGGTTCCAATTTATAAGCACTTCTAAATTCCAAGTTTTTGTAATCTTTTCTGCTTCTCTGAATCTAAACAAATGTAGTTGAGTGTCATCCCTTCCCTTTGCTTCTCTTCCTGTGGTTTAAATCAAGAGTTGCTCCTGGTAGGAGTTACACTGCAGGAAAGGTAGTGTTAGGTTTGTGTCTGTTTCTCCTCTTCCCTATCTGGAATGTGGGGCAGTTCCAGGTCTGTAGCTGTAGCTGTGCCTTGTGTATCCTTATCACAAGGCACTCTGTGCAGTCCTGTAAACTGCAAACTGATAAGTGGTGTATGATTAAAATCAGATCTCAGGTGTGAGGGGGAACAGGGTGGAAATGCCTAGTTGCAGCTTGATTTTAACCTCTTCCTTCTCCACCACCCTGCCTTTCAGCAATGGTTTAACATGTATAAACCCATAACCATCAACACAGCTCTCCTCTCTGAAGAAGCTGATTCCTTTGTGAACAAGCTGGATCCCAATAAGGTATTCAAAAGCAAGAACAAAACTCCAGTGATCAAAAAGAAAACACCCTCCCAGCCAGCAGGCTCCCAAAAGAGTCACATGAGCATGACCTCCTCCAAGACACCCGCACTAGCTGGGAATTCTTCAAGGAAGTGAGACCCCCAGATCTGGCCCTGGTCAGCGTCTGCAGTAAGCTCTGATGTTGTCTGACGCAGAGTCTCAGCGGTTCAGACCAAGTTCCTTGTGCATGAATAGATGTGCCCATGGAAAACATGTTGCAGCATTTACATGAAATATACCCACGATATACTTTGACAAAGGAGAGATGTAGTTCCCAGAGACTCTGAGAAAAAAACTTGAGATGTTGATGCTATTCCCTTCCGCTACCTGCAGCATGTACTTTTCAGAGGGCATGAAGTAGACCTTGATGTCACTGCTCTATATGGAAGCTTTTGTTCCTGTGCAACTACAGCAGTGTAATGAAAGCAAATGTAAGTCACTGTTACTTTAATAGACCCATGCTGAAATACAGCACATGAAGATATTTTTGCCGTCTCCTTTGAAAGAAACCTGTCCTGACCTTGCTTGCTATGGGAGCAGGATGGAACCCACTGAACAAAGAAAAATCTTCTGCTTCAGACAGAGTCAAACTACGCACTTTCCTTTGCTCCTTCCAACTTCTGCTCTGAGATTCATGGTACAAAGGGGCTTGGGGCTTCCATGTCTCTACATTGGCCTAGTCTCTTGTTCTACAGCCCAGACCACTTTTTGGCCTCTGTGCCGTGTCTTTTCAGATAGTGACGTCTGTATGCTGTCCTTACCAATAAGCCTGAGGGCAGCCAGAAGCTGGAGTATCCCTCATTGCCTCTGCTTTCTCCTCTTGTGGGAACTTCTGAGCCAGGGCAGATCAGTGGTGTTAAAACTAAGAGTCCCATAAGCCAGGAGGACCCCTTGGTTTGTCATATGTTCATTTGCAAAGTTGACCATTCAAACAGCCTTTGTCACTTTTCAGTTGGCCAGGATCTAACCAGGGGCCACAGAGATCCTACAGCCTTAGAAGCCCCTGATGCTGTTTTCTGTACTGTAAGTTTTCAGGTTAGAACTGCACTTTAACCCATTCACCGCTGGTTTTCAGTTACATCTGATTGTTTTCATTACCTGTCTATGCCATTCTGTCTTCTTGGGTGTGCTGGAAACATGGTAGCAACCAACACATTTTATGCCTAAGCAGGGAAATCAAAGTCAACCATCTTCAAATAAGCATTGAATATTTAAACATCATCATCTTTTATTTATGAAACAGTCACATAATTACATAAGAGAAACCTACCTCACAGGGATGTTGTGAGGCTTTCACGAGTATTTGTATGGCTTTCTGAAAGACAAAGCCGCCCTGTAAGTGCTCAATAGTATTTTAATAAAGATTTCCATATTTTCCTCCGGAGTGATTAGGTATTTGAAGATGCTTTTGGGAGCACACACACAAGGATGTATGGTAAGAGCAGGATGCAGGCTGGATTGTGGGAGATTTTTTTTTAATGCACTGAGAAGAGATGGGTCACAGTGTCTTCTAGCTAATCCCATCTTGAGCTACTCTGAAGTTCCCATTTTAGTTCACATAGACGAAAAGACTCAGCTGTGTGACTGCTGTGCCAATTCTGTCCTGCACTCACTGTTGAAAATCTCTGCAGCCATCAGCCCCGGCTGTGACATGCTTTTATGGCTCCCAGCACTGCCCAGGTCCCACCCGCAGGTGCAGTTGCTGCATTACCTGGCAGCTGCCCTCTGCCACCTCCAAATGAGAGAAAATCCTTTAATGCTCTTCAGCCCTCTTAAGCCAATGTGAGTCTGGTGCTGGGTGAAGATCTGCTGTAGCCGCTTTGCTAATATAAGGTCAGCTCTAATGAAGAAGCAGAGATGTCAGTACCTGCCACCCCACCCCGTGCCACAGGCATACATTAATAATCCTAATCTCCTAATTAATAGTGAGTTGTGAATGATAATTAAAGACAGTAAATGCCATTTTCTGTAATTCTGTGCAGTAGTGATGTTCTGTCAGTTCCTACTCTTGGAGATCTCTGTGTTATGTGTTCATGGTACCCAGCTCTGGGACTGCAGTTCACGTGCTTGGCATACGTACCATACTTGCTTAAGCACTTCTAGAAAAGTTAAGACTTGTCACCTCCTGGGAACAGGCAGCTTCTGATACTGTTTTACTTTTAACCCGATGATACCTCAAACTTGTAAGGCTGTTGCAGACCCACTTCCTCAGATGGAGGTAGCAGAATTCCTGCAGGAGCAGGCCAGCCTCTTCCCACGTTTCTCATGCATTCAGAGTGGAGAAAAGGTTTGGTGTATTTTTTTGTTTGAGCATCTGGGGATGCTGCCCCAGAAGTTGTCTATATCTTTTCATATGGTGGTAGTTGAAGTGTATCCTGTTAGTAGCACACATGGTTCCGTGATGCCAATGTGTTCCAGCAGAGCTGTGCCAGGATTCAGGAGACCCTGTAGTTTAGTTTACTAATTTTTTGGTGCTTCCTGAATGTTCAGATCAAAAAACAAAAAACAAAACCAGGCATGAGGAAAAATATTATCGGGTTCAGGTTTCTATTTCAGACTGTCCTTGCTCTTATGTTCTCTGTGCTCTGCCAAACTGGGTCTTTGTTAGAGTGGCAGATTAGCAAATGGAAGCAAGCCTGGGCCTCTGATCCATCACTGTAGTATCTACCTCTTACCAAAGAATACTCCAGATCAAAATTTCTCTAAAAGTAAAGTTGTTTCTGCCACTATTGGATCCTGTATTTTGATTTCTGTGAACGTATAGGTATCTGGGGTCCTGCAGCTCTGCTTTGCTTTTCTCCAGATTGTGATGATTTTTTTTTTTTTTGGGTAGATTTTTACACAGATTGAATAATTCCTTCAGGTCACAGGCAGGTCTAGCCCTACCTGGGTCTGCCCAGTGGCTCAGGGACCCAGTTTGTGTGGTTAAGCAGAGTAGGTTTATTGAAGACTAGTCCCTCATTTCTCCACCTGCAGGGTGAAGAAACAGTGTGCTCCGGCAGCACCATTGCCCATGCCCTTACCCGCTTGGTTGCCCTTTGGCTGTCAGTCCATGCATCCACCTAAGCTTTGCTGTCACACCCTTTCCTGAGAACATGTGGCCGTCACAGCGTAGAAGTCTCCACCGCTGGCTGGCCTTTCTCATTTTCACTTTTTGGGGCAGGTTGGTTGTGAAAATCAATGAAGAGTTTGTGGATTAAAACACCAGCAAGACTTCCCAGAATCGGAGCTGTGAGTGGGACCCACCACCAATGATGACCAGCCCTAAAATGAAACACAGAAGCAGCAGCTGTTGAGCCCGACTGGAAACACTGCCCTGCCATGGCATGGCACAGGGTGAGGGGAGCAGAGTCTGCTGGGGCAGGAGCGAGCTGTGTGAGCAGAGGTGTCTACTCCCACTTCTCATACTGCACCCTACAACTGGCTTAGATAAATTCTCTATCCACCAGCGTAATTGTTGGAGGGAGGGNGAGTTTGACTGTTAAGACAGACACACACCCCCCGATCTTTTCCCACCAGATTTCCAGTAACATCGGCACCTCCTCTACCAAGCTCTCAAAGATATATTCTGGAAATTTAATGAAAGTGGGCAGCCAGGACTGGAGACTCTGCTAATGCCCTCACCATGGGAAAAGCTGTAGCATGGCACCATCTTACTAGATACGGCAAGGCAGGGTTTCATCTCCAGATTCAGACATCTAAATCTAGGAGGGCTATTCAGCAATCCACCTCTAAGTATCTGCTTTGAGGTGAGCTGAATCGCTCTCTGGCTGCAATAACCAGCTAGATCTCCAGCTAACAGGTAGCCTATTTGGTGCCAGAGTTGAGGTATCTGAAGGTCAAGATGAATCCCGCCTGGAGAATTTGTGTACCCCAAATTGTGTGTATGTGATGCATGGGGCTGCTCTCTGCCCAACCCTTGCTCTCTGAGAACGGAGAGTACACTCTGCAGCGATAGCATCACGTGGTCCAAAGAAAAATGCTTCATGACCATTTTATCTTGGGCTTATCTCCTCTCCTTGTGAGCTGAGCAGTGTAAAAGCAGAATGGGTCACTCACCTGAAGACGTCCATTCCCCAGCCAGCAATTGCTGTGAAGACCCTGGGTGGCAGGTCCCGGGAGGGGTTTATGGCATAGCCTGTGTTCATCCCCATCCCCAGGCCGATGCCCAGGACCAGGATACCCGTGAGCAGGGCCTGCGTGCCTTTCAGGGCTCCATTGTTTTTCTCATCATGGATGATCAGAATGCCCAGGAGCAGCATCACCGTTGCTGTAAACTGCAGGAGGAGGAAAGGGGGAACAGGTCAGGAGAGAGAATGGGGAAGACAGGTGGATCCCAGTCAGCAGAGAGGAAAAGACTTCTCAGAATGGAAGCGCAGGTGGGATTCATGGTCTGATCAAGTCAGTGAGGACCCCAATGTTATCCCCTCCTCACAGGTGGATGCAAAAAAAGTCTTGGCTCATTTCCCAGCAAAAACATCACCTCATCACCAAAAATGCTCTAGAACTGATACAAATTTCCCAGCACTGTCGTCTCCCTCCACCTTTCAAGTTAGGGACATGGGTTATTTTAAGTACATTTCATCTAACAGAGGCAGAGACATAAGAAATTGCTAACGAGACAAATCTGATCTTCCCTAGAGGGAGTGATGTTTTACATAGCCTGTTACAGTAGCCCTTTCAGGACTAAAAGCAGATACCGGATTCTCATCTGGGAAACTGAATCTCCCGTCTGTGACAGTACATAGCTGTCATTTGTAGGTCTGCAGTGCCCAAGACATCAGGAACTGTGGTTTGAATAGAGGTGATGACTCCTCGTTCTTTCTGCTTCAGAAAAATGCAGCTGGAGAGCCTTGGACTGCTTGCAGAGATGCTAGCAAAAGCAGAAACTCTGCAGCTCTTTGGCAATGCACTGTCACTGTCATTTGCTTTCTTGTGCAGCAAGGACACTGCATGCTCCACAGGAGGCTGAGTGATCAGGTCCCCCCCCAGCCGGTAGGCTCTCCGGCTCTCACCGTCTTCCTCATCATGCCCACAGAAGAGTTTTGTCAGCTCAGAGACAAAAGCACAGGCTTCTGCAGATTTGAATTGGAAGCGAATCTTCCTTCTCCAGTGCTCCATGCCCACTGAAGTATCCCCTTCCTATTTCTGGGCATCCGGACATTGTGTTGTATGCTGGGAATCAACTGTATGCAGTCTAATTTGGGCTGTTCAAACCACAGAGGTTCAATCTAGACAGGCTGTGTTCATGTGAAGACAGTCCCCAGCCCTTTGTGCCGGTGAGGGGCAGCCAGCAGAGCTGCCTGGGAGTGTGGAGCAGGTGTAGGATCCAAAAAGGGGAAGAACAGTTCTGGGAACTGCCCAGGGCCCAGAGGAGATAATTCCTGATAAAGCTCAGCTTCTCACATCCTATTGCTTGGGCTGCATGCAGGGAAGGTGTTCGGAGGGCACTCAGACCATGCTGCAGACAGCCTGCAGGTGTTATCCTTTAGGTTCGGCCACCAAGGTGGCTTGGA
>VZSZ01006811.1:97043-130022 GCA_013398815.1 Ibidorhyncha struthersii | reverse complement strand
ACACTCTCATGTGCACAGACACACACACTTCTGGGCCCATCTCCTCCTTACCATGAGGATGAACATCCCCAGCGCTTCTGCCAGCAGCTCCCTCATGGTGCCACTACGAATCGTGAGCGCCTTCTGAATCTTCTTCAGCATTTTGCTCTCCGGCTCCAACCTGCAGCCACGGGAGCTCCTGTTGTGACAGCACACTTCATTGCGCTGAGCTAAGTTACCCTTTGAAACTTGGCACCCTCCCTTCACCCCCAGACACCTTCATTCATTTGGTTAACGATGAACAAGCCAATAAAGTAGCAGCTAGCTTCAAAGTCTTTCCACATATGCATGCCATTCTTTAAAAACTATATGGTAAGGATGCAATATTTCTGCTACTGGGGCACGGCAAGCTCTGCGCCTCTGCCCAGGAGCAGCCCATCTCCAGAGTGGTGGAGCTATAAATAGCCTTAGTGTGCTCCGAATACCTCTGTCTTTCTCCACAACCTTTTCCACAGGCTCTGAACAGGAATTCTGGCTGTGCTCTCCATTGTAACCCACTGGCTAGTGGTTTGGTGCCTTTTTTTTTTTTTAGCAGGTGGGATTAGGACCATTTGCCTGTGCTTTGCAGGACTATCTGGATGCCCAGCCTGTGGTGAGGATGCTCTGCCTGGAGCTGGTGTGCACTGCTGCCTGCAGCAGGGAAGAGCACAGTGCCTTGAGCAATGCTGCAGGTTGAATATTTGCTTTTGCTGAATGCACCTGTGCCAACAAGCTCCCATCACCAGCAGAGACCGTCCCCACCAGCCCTCCAGTCTGTCCTGTTATGTGGGGCAAGGTGAGACCAGTCTCAGGAATGGTCCCCAGAGACCTTCAATCTCATCTGGCTGCCAGAGCAAAGCCCTCACTGTCCTGATTCCTCCTCCATCTCCTGATTCCTTCTGCCTATCTCCCTCCTCACCAGGTGTTCTTACCTCTCCTCTGTGAAAAGGTTCTAATACCTTTGCTTCATCACTGAAAAACTTAAACCCACTGAACACTCAAGACCTATTTCTGAGAGCCTTGTCTGGTTCTTTTGCTGGTTTTCTTCACCTTCCTCTCAGGCAGCTGCAGCTTCTCAGTGTGGCTCTCGAGGGGACACGATACACAGCTCTGGAGGGTCACCAGCAGCTACCCCGATGGGGATGTACGTAGCGCTCTGCTCTCACTGCCCCTGGTGTTGGCTCCCTCTGGCACTTCTGTGTTGCGGAAGTTCATGAGATTTTCCTTCACACAGAGGACACTAAGCAGCTATATGGAAGAACCTGGGAAGCTGATTCTTCTCTTTACTCCATAGACAATTGTCTATCTTGTAGCAGGGGAGGGTTTTATGGACTGGGGTAAGCCCTCCTCCAGTGACAGATTAGCTATTGACCTCAGTGAATGCCTGGCTAAATATGTAGTAATTTACTAGTCTGTCGCTGGTAGTAAGGAGCATCTAATCATGAAGGAAGATAATCATAGTACTGGCAAGGCTGTTCCTACAGCATGTTTCTAGGTCTGAAGGGTTTTTTTTGTCCTATGAGTCTCTGAGTCATGCTGTGGCACAGAAGAAGTGGCCAATAAATTTTTCCAGGTAATTTCATTGTCTGCCATGCAAATGTTTATTGATGGAGCACACAAACATGGGCCTTGGAGCACCAGGTCAGTGTGGTGACAAGAACTTCAAGTTTCTTGTGCACATAATAATTTCCAGCTGACATGTAAAGCTGAGGTCCTGGCATCAGCGTGTATTGGAGAGCTCACAGCCTTTGTCAGATGGACGAAGTGTGACTGGGTCAGTATCCGCCACAACAGGACTTACAACTTAGTTTTTCACTCCCAGATCTCAGGGAGCCTTCCAAGTGGATTCCTCCCATGTGGGCAAACAAGCAAGCTGTTGTGTCTCTAAAAGGCTTTGTCTCCTGCATTCAAGCATTAACTATAGGCACCTCCATTTTCTAATTTGGGCTGAAAAATGGACAGGTAACTTTTGGGAACATGAGGCTCCCATCGACTTGCAGTCTTCTCAGGGAGAAAGGCAGTCCCAGTTTGCAGTTGAAATCTTTGGTTTGGTGATAATATTTGCAGCATAATTCCTGATCCAAAGGGCACTTCATCCCCACCTAAAATTAGCATCTGAGGACAGACCTATGAGTCACGCAGGATGCTGGCAGTTTCCCTCCAGTGTCTGCACCAGGGATGTGGAATGGTCAGCTCCAGCGTGGAAACCCACATGGCGGTATCTACCACCAGTTGAGCTGGAGTGCCCTCCTTCTCTCCATCCAGATGTGGTGATCTTGAGTGAGCGCAGCCAACCATGTGAGTCAGCCATGGGCTGGAGCACAAAGATCTGCCAGTTGCCCAACATGACCTGTTCATACTTGCATGGTTTCACTTACCTGCAGGGCTGACGAGGATCTCTAGGATCACCAAATACAGTCCCCTACTAGCATAAGCAGCCACCCCACATCCCTGTTGTGACTGGGCCAGTGTCCATTTAGGGATAAGTGCTTTTTGCCCCAACCACTTCTGCTGGAAGCCTGTTACCAGAACTTGCTTCTCTGGAGAGTAGAGATTTTCAATTACCAGCCAGATTCTTAAAGCCATTTGTTCATGTGCCAGCATTATCCCATCGCAGTCATGAGTTAACTCATTTCTTACAGTTTATCCCATAAACTTTTCCTATAAGGTTTGTTAGAAGAGCATTAGCTACTCATGTTTGGCTCTGCACCACCTCCTGATGTTTACCTTGACTTGCTCACATGTTGAAACTTCACTCAACATTCACCCTACAATGGTTTTACTGTGTTTTCCACTGCACATTTAGGAATCACCTGCTAAACCAATCCTGTTTTCTTCCCTAAGGCACGTGTGCTTCCAGCACTAGTAATAAATCCTCAGTTTGGAGAAGAAAATTCTGGCACAGTCAAAGCCCACTAGTAGTGCTGGTGTTGATACCTATGGTACTGAAGAGCCAGGGGAACAAGTCTCCTGGATCCTCCTAGAACAGCCCTGGGAAGGATGAGCTCCCAGGGACTCCAGGGCAGTTGTGCTTCTGCAAGGAATAACTTCTCTGACTCAGTTTGACAGTGCACATGCTTCCTCTGCACTCAGGAGCTCATTTATCTCTTAATTGCACTAATCAACAGTTGGAACATCGCCACTCCACTAGCTTCAGCCTGCTGGTGAAGCATTAACTTCTCCACAAAGACTGAGAGGAACATGAGCAGACAGCACAGCAGAGGAGCTCCTCACCATGGATGAGGACAGCTTGCTCCTCCATGAGACCAAATGAACATGGCACTGAGACATCTCCAGGCCCCTTTAGGAAGCAAAGCCAGGTCAGAGAGATTGGTACACCACTGGTATGACCTTAGCTGCCCAGGACACACCCCACTCAACATACCTAGAACACCCTCACCCCGTGGTCTGACATTTAACATTCATGGTCTATCTCATCCTCTCCTTTACAGGTGTAACTGAGTGAGTTACAGACACCCCAGATATCTGTCTCCCAGCAGATGCCTTTGCTCTCCATATTATTACCCAACTCCCCATTCCCAGGACACCATCCTCCACGGCCTTTCAGCTCACCCTGTGTGCCATCATCCCCTGGCCAGAAGCCGGCCAAAGATGCATCACCTGCACATGCTCCTTTCTAGTGAAACCAGGCTGGGTCTTACCANCTGGTTCTTACCATGGTGGGCAGAAGTGGGAGCCAGAGGGATCAGCAGAGGGATGTGGTGGCATGATGGTGGGATCCTGGTCCGGTCAGCAGCCCTCCACTTCGCTCCCCGAGGCTATGGTGCCTCACTGCCCCAGACTGCTAAAGCTCAGTCAGCCGGAGGTAATCCATGAGGCAGCAGTGTCAGCAGGAGGGGAATTATATGGCTCTTGTTGGTCATTAGGGGCAGAGCAGGCTGTCCAGGAAGGGGTTGTCTGGGGCAGCACTGGCCCCATTGTTGGGCAATAGAGTGCAGGGCGCCTTGGTTCTGGCAGCCAGGGACCTACCCCACCCCACGCTGGGCCACCCTCCCCTCCTGCCCTCCATCTGGATTTCCAGGCAGGATCGGGTTGTTTTCATATGCAGCAAAACATAATGGTTTTTGAGGCACCTCACTGGCTTCCACCTGGGCAAAGCCATGGAAGGTGTCCCCCATGCACAAGCCAGGGCATTTAGCAGAGAGAGAAACACACAGGGGCACCACGGTTCCCATAAGAGGCTTGGGGTGCCTGTGGGATTTCCACTGAGGTCCTATCAGCTCTTCATCTGCTGTCATCCCCCATTCCCTTCCCCGTCCCTGACCCATGAGCATCCTTTCTCCTGACCAGCTCAGAGCCAGGCTCCTGCAGTGACCCTGTGTGTGGGATCATCCCCCTGCCTGCCCTGGGACCCCGCTGCGGGGATCCCCCAGAACCAGGTAGACAACAGTGGGCTCTGTGGGTGCAAACGCTCCTGCAGACCTTTGAGCCACCTGCTCAGGTCTGCTTTCAATCCACAGATAAGGTGAAAGCCCGGGAAACCACAGGGCTCACAGGATATCATCACCCTGGAGATAAGAGGAGCCAGGCTTTCTCCTGGAGTAGAGTGAACACCCAGTCTCTGAAAGGAGGGATTAAAGAGGAAAAGCTGCAAGCTGGATGGGAGGCACTGGGTGAGTTCAATGAGGTCCTGAAGCGGCAGTTTGACAAAGTCAGCATGCTGATCTGAACATTTCCCTTCCTCTGACCGCACCCAAGAGACAGCACAGCATGGCTCTTTCCTCCCATTAGGACAAAACGAGTTTGCTCTTACAAATGGTGCCACCAACAAAACCCCTTATGCTTCAATTCATTCCATCTCCTCTGCTTTATCCCTCCTCCAGACACTCCAGTCCAGGACAGTCCACAGGACCTGCCGGCCCAATATCCCCCTGTGCAGCACAGAAAAGGGATGAGCCTGTGTTAACAGTCCCAAAGGGCAAAACCAGAGCAGGGGACGACAACATGAACACCGCTATGCCAGCTGCCTCTGTGCTGCTGGAGCAAGACTGAGCCAATAGTCAATACAGTCCTTCACAGCCGGGTGCACCCATGCATGCCACTTACATAAGCTACACCTATAAACCCTTCAAGAGATGATGGTAAACCCATAGGTAAACCATCTTCACCGCTAGCTGTGATACAGACACTTTGTGGGGTGAGGAACCAACTGGTGACACTAATCAGTATGCATATGTATAATCAGTGAACTACCCAAACCCCAGGTGTCAGCCACACGACTGTGTTCTCCCATATTACACAAGCCACGGGGTGTCCAAAGACCATGCAGCAGCTGGCATGACTCACATCAGCAGTGAGCAATGCCTGCCACATGGGATTTGCCCTTGCTCTCTCTGCAGGGGAGAAGAAAGCCAGGATGCAGACAGCTGGGTTGGCTTTGTTGGAACCAAGCCACTCCAATACAGAAGACTGCTGCTGGCGCAGACGTGAAGGCATCCGAAGGAAACCCCAGATAAGCTCCTGCTATCGTGGTGGGGAGGAGATGCCACAGATTCCTTGCAGACACGTGCGCAAATCCCCTCAAATGCTGCCCAGCCTCTCCTGGCGCCCCAGGGAGCCCCACAGGCATTTCAGTGGGGGTGGAGGTTTTCTCCACTATCAGCCAGACCCTGTCACATTCATGCCTCCCCAGCCTCTTTGGCCTCTCCTGTGCTGTTTTGGGAGACGGAAAAGAGGGGCCAGGTGTGGTGGATCTGGATGGCTCCCTGGGCATTCCCAACTTATCAGTTCCTATGTGAAAATCTATTGACCCTGTCTAGAAACCCAGAGAAGCTGATAATCCATCCCCTGGTGTCACCTGAACAAAGTCAGATTTCCTTGCTCATGTAGTTTCCCAGCCCAAGTCCTACATGACAGAAGAAGCGGGAACTTCACAAATGAGCCCATATTAAGCAAAGCACCAACATGTAGTCCATTTCGCAAAGCACAGGCCACCACACATCAACAGTCACCAGCAGTGCAGATGTTCCTAACCCATGGCAAATACTAAATACTGTCACTGGTCTCTATTGTCCCTTATGTTTGTTTTGACGCAGACACACAAGCACACACATCCATATCACCCATTCCATAGCAAAGAAGTAGCTGTTGCATACCACCTTCTCAATTTTGACTTCATAGGAACCTACTTGGGGTCAAGATAACTATTTATAATCTCATGAGAAGGGCAGCACGTCTGTCCCTCGCTCTTGACATGAACTAGTTAGAGCTCTCTGGAACCACCTCAGGGGGGTGTTTGCACAGGAGCTGACATGATGGGCCTCTGATCACAACACAGCCTCCAGTTTCTGCCACAAGGGCAACATATATTCAAATTGCAACGGGTCTGTGAAGCTACAGGTATTGATTGTTGCACCTGACTTGTTCGTGCATGTGTCAAACTGCAGCATTAGGCACAGCAAGTGCCTGGCTGGAGCTCTCACCTACAGGAGCAGCCGGTCCAATTTGTAGACTCTACTGGGAAATATATTGCTTTGCTCACATGGTTTTGACTGCTCACCCTCAGTAAGCTCAAACTGCTTTTCATGCACTGGGGTACATCTCTAGACTTCCTTGATGTTGCAGGTGCTAAAAAGGGATCTAAAGATGGTTATACAAATTCATGAAGGTAAAAACCCACCCATGGCTATTAAACATGGATACCTTTCTATGACAAGTAGTCTCTGAGCTGTAAATTTTTGGAGGTGGTAAAATAATTCCAGGGAAATACATTTGTTCTGTTTGCACCTGTTCTCCCATCACACCTAGGATCTCCTCCACAGGTCCAGACCCTCTCAGAGACCACTGCCTGGCTGACTGTGGTGTCCAGTGGAACAGGACGTCACCACTTCAGTCACAGGACCAGAAGACTAGTAGCCTTTATTAGCATGTTCTTGAATTGCTCAGTTGTCCTGAGATGACATGAGAATACTTGAAATACATTCCCAGCTCTGCTGCTCAGCAGTGTGAGTCCCAAGCATCCACTTCTCCTCCCTGACCAGTTCATTCCCAGGGTGTGACCAAGACACCTTGTTCAGAAGCAGCTTGGGGTGGGCAGAGGATACATTTGCAATTGCTTACAGCATGCTGTATGATCCCTACTGAAACGCCTGCCCCAGCTTAGTGCTGGAAGTGCCATCAGACCCTGGGTCATCCTGAGTCATCCATCTCCTCCTTGCTCTCTCCTCTGCGTAATGCAGATAGCGACCTCTCCCATGCCCAGGACAGCAGAGGACATACATGTCTCAGCTTCCACTTCACCACTGGTGATGCCAGTGGTCATAAGAGCAGGTAGGACTGTCCTTCACACACACTGTCAAGCCAGCAGAACAGCTCCCTCTGCTCACCAGAGACAACAGTGCATCAATTCAATGGCATTTTAGATACAGCAAAAGCTTTAGGAGAGGGAGGTCTATTGCAGCATAGTAGAGTCTCCCTTCTCCTTCCCCCCAGGAGCTGGAGGAAGCCACATCACATGCGTCATTTAAAAGCAGACTAGAAGCAAAAGGCACTTGAAAACTCACCATGGGGAACAATCATGCCCTGCTTTAGGGCAGTAAACAACCGACTTTGTCTTGTTTATCTCGTGTTTTATTGCCTCTGCTGTTTGTACAGTGCTTCACAGGGGAACGCGAGCTAACAGAGCAGAGAGCCTGCTTGCCGCCCGCCTGCCTCATCCCCTGCACAGGCACCATATTGCCTCCTGCATTTGTCCCTTATGCACAGCCACATGAGACAGCAGCTTTGGACATGGCACCACTGCACCACAGTCACACAACACTGTCAGCAAGAGCCTGGGGGAGAAAAAGCAGTGCCAGAGCCATGGGAGCATTGCAGGACTCCCCTGGGCTCCCCCCACTGTGCCCAGGGTGAGGACTCACACCTTTCTCTCTCCTAGTCATTTTGGTCCCTAGTCCATGTGTGAGCTATGGTCTGGGGAAAAGAGTTTCAAAGCAGGGCCTCACTCCCCTGCAAGTGCCATGGGGTTTGCCACGTACCATCCAACCACCCATTCCCTTACGCTGGTGGTGCCTGGAAACTGGGGACAAAATCCCCTGAACTCACAAGACCTCTTTTAAGCCCACACCTGCAACCACCTTAGAAGAAGTAAAGAGTAAATCTTATGGCCAAAAATTTTGTGGGATACAGCATGCTTACTGTATGTAACCGCAGGGTTGTATAGGGGAAGACAGATGTCTAGCTTCATAACAATCTTCTTGGACTGCAGCTGGACTCTCAAAGCATGTGTTTGTTCAAGAGCTTTGGAGAAGTCCTGGTTAGTTGTTACTTCAGTTGTACAATCAGCCCACGTTTCCTGGACTCTGACTTGTTTGGAAGCACTGCCACAATAATCCATCACAGATGCCTCGTAGCCGTAGGCAACAACCTGATGGAAGACATCCTGCCCTAATCAGCATCTGCACAGAGCAAGATATGAGCCAGTAGTGACAAAAACATGTTTTGTTCTAGGTTGTCAGCACCAAGGAAAAAAACATGTTCATAATTTGCATTTGTTGATTCATACTTGCTAACAGGATAATAAGATAAATCAAGACTGAGAAATGGAGGTTAATAAATCATAATCACCTTTAATTTCTTAACAGACTGACCCTAATCTGTAACCCAGGGTCAAAGCCTAAAGTATTCTGTTTACCTGTCTGCATTAGCACAGGAAAGACATGGACCTGTTGGAGTGGGTCCAGAGGAGGGCGACAAACATGATCAGAGGGATGGAACACCTCTCCTATAAGGACAAGCTGAGAGAGTTGGAGTTGTTCAGCCTGCAGAAGAAAAGGCTCCAGGAAGACCTTATTGCGCCCTTTCAATACTTAAAGGGGGCTTGCAAGAAAGATGTGGGCAGACGTCTGAGTAGGGCCTGGAGCGATAGGACTAGGGGTAACGGCTTTGAACTAACAGAGGGGAGATTCACACTAGATACAAGGAAGACAGTTTGTACCACAAGGGTGGTGAAACACTGCAACAGGGGGCCCGGAGAGGTGGTAGGTGCCCCGTCCCTGGAAACATTCCAGGTCTGGTTGGATGGGGATCTGAGCAACCAGATCTAGTTGAAGATGTCCCTGCTCATTGCTGGGCAGTTGGACCAGATGACCTTTAAAGGTCCCTGCCAATGCAAACTATTCTAAGATTCTATGATTCTATGATACTAGCAAACTCAATACCCATCTATTTCTTGGAATGAAGAGATATCCTTTGGTGAAAGCAGCCCTGATGCCCGTGAATTTCCCCCTGCCTGCTGACAACACACAACCTGGAAGAAAACTGCAAATCCCGTGGAAGAGTTCCACAGTGTCGGCTGGTGATTAACCTGGGTGACCACAAGTCAAATATATAACAAAGATGGTGCTCCCACGCCCAGTGTCCCACCTAACCAGCTGTCTGTCTGAAAGAAGCGCATCCCTCCCCAGATGCTGTCACCACTCAGCTTTAATCAGAGTTTTCCCTTTCAAGCGCTGACCCGTCCTGCTGGATCAGTCCTGCTTAGCTTTCAGCACCTGATAGGATCGTAAGCCAAGGCAAACGTAAGCAAAGGATAGAAACAGTGGATAGAGATCTAGAATAGGCAGTTACATACACAGCAATGTTGTGTTATGCACAAAGGTGCATGAAATATGTCTGAGAAGAAAAAAAAAGATCTGCATAGCTAGGAGAGTTGCTCAGAGTCCAGGATATTATCAGATCTGGAAAAATGCCATGTGAATGAGTCACTGGAGCATCAGTCCATGGCTATGTATGGAAAATGCCACAAAATTGGCTGTTGTATTCCCTCTCCAGCATTCGTACAGTATCATTTCATGGTTTCCATAAATAAGTGACTAAAATGTAATGAGGAAGAGTTTCTTCTTGTGGTTCACCAGGCGGTTTAGCACAGCATAGATTTCGTGCCTGTGCAGAATATACTGTTCCAGATCTTTTTCAATCCATTTGTACATTACTCCTTTCACGTGTACATCTCTAATAGCATCAGATATATCCTTGTAAATATGCACCTGGTCAAACTCAATGCCATGAGTTATGAAGTAATCAATGACTGAAGAGAGAAGTGTCATTTCTGGAAGAGAAAAAAATGTCCATAAACTGCTTAGGTGATGGACCCTTGCCATAGAAGTCACTCATCTGGTACAGAGGGATGTGCTTAGTACCACCTTAAAGTTCAATTATCTCTTCAGGCACTGATTGTGGCACAATGGGCCACTTCCTTGCATTACAGTTATCTGCCACAATAGCCTGTTCTAGTCCAATCACTACTTACACCCTCCTCCTCTTTAATAAAGAGTTTTAATAAAACATCTCTTTCAGATCATCATTGGAGAGAAAATGAAGGCACTTTGAAAAATGTTTTGCATATTCCTCCCACAGCTGCTCTCCAACCAGCCTGCTGGCACAGTTGTAGGGTAGCCTGATGCCAAGGAGAGACACCAAATGTGACTGCACCAACAAGTTTATATATGCCCCATTCCTACAGGAGTGGGAGCAAAGTACCTCAGTTCCCAACCATTTAGGACCCACACAACTTAAACACTAGAGATCTGCAGCTCAAGACAGGAGTCCTGCTGCCAGCAACAGGTCCTGGGGAACACAGGGCTTGTAAATTAGAATCATAGAATTGTCTAGGTTGGAAGGGACCCTTAAGATCATCAAGTCCAACCATCAACCTCACACTGCCAACACCACCACTAAACCATATCCCTAAGTACCACATCTACCTGTCTTTTAAATACCTCCAGGGATGGCGACTCCACCACTTCCCTGGACAGCCTGTTCCGATATTTGATAAGACTTCCAGTGCGGAGCTTTTTCCTAATATCTAATCTAAACCTCCCCTGGCACAACTTGAGGCCATTTCCTCTTGTCCTGTCACTTGTTACTTGGGAGAAGAGACTGACCCCCACCTTACTACAACCTCCTTTCAGGTAGTTGTAGAGAGCAATAAGGTCTCCCCTCAGCCTCCTTTTCTCCAGGCTAANTTTGTTGCCCTCCTCTGGACACGCTCCAGCACCTCAATATCTTTCTTGTAGTGAGGGCCCCAAAACTGAACACAGTACTTGAGGTGGGGCCTCACCAGTGCAGAGTACAGGGGGATGATCACTTCCCGAGTCCTGCTCACCACAGTATTTATGACACAGGCCAGGATGCCGTGGGCACACTGCCGGCTCACATTCAGCCGGCTGTCAACGAACACCCCCAGGTCTTTCTCCTCTGGGCAGCTTTCCAGCCACTCTTCCCCAAGCCTGTAGCGCTGCATGGGGTTGGTGTGACCCAAGTGCAGGACCCGGCACTTGGCCTTGTTGGACCTCTCACCACTGGCCTCGGCNTCAGTGCATCGGTCCAGCCTGTCCAGATCCCTCTGGAGAGCCATCCTACCCTCAAGGAGGTCGACACTCCCACCTGAGTGTCACCTGCAAACTTACTGAGGGTGCTCTCAATCCCCTCATCCAGGTCATTGATAAAGACACTAAAGAGAACCAGCCCCAGTACTGAGCCCTGGGAAAAACCACTTGTGACCAGCCACCAGCTGGATTCAGCTCCATTCACCAGCACTCTCAGCACAGCCATCCAGCCAGTTTTTTACCCAATGAAGAGTAAGCCCATCCAAGCCATGAGCAGCCAGTTTCTCCAGGAGAACACTGTGGTAAACTGCGTCAAAGGCTTTACTGAAGTCCAAGTAAACAACATCCACAGCTTTTCCCTTATCCACTAAGTAGGTCACCTTGTCATAGAAGGAGATCAGGTTTGTCAAGCAGGACTTGCCTTTCATGAACCCATTCTGACTGTGACTGATCATTGGATGTGCTGTGTAACGGCACTCAGGATGATCTGCTCCATAACCTTCCTGGACACCGAGGTCAGACTGACAGGCCTGTAGTTCCCTGAATCCTCCTTCTGTCCCTTCTTCTAGATGGGCATCACATTTGCTAACCTCCAGTCAACTGGGACCTCCCCAGTTAGCCAGGACTGCTGATAAATGACAGAAAGTGGCTTGGTGAGCTCTTCTGTCAGTTCCCTCAGTACCCTCGAGTGGATCCCATCTGGCCACATAGACTTGCGTATGTCTAGGTGCTGGAGCAGGTCACTCATTATTTCCCCATGGATTATGGGGCTTCCTTCTGCTCCCCACCCTGTCTACTAGCACAGGGGGCTGGGTGCTCAGGGAACAACTGGTCTTACTGTTAAAGACTGAGGCAAAGAAAGCATTAAGTACCTCAGCCTTTTCCTCATCCTTGGTCACTATGTTTCTGTCACTATCTACTAAAGGACAGAGGTTATCCTTAGTCCTCCATTTATTGTTAATGTATTTATAGAAAATTCTTCCATTGTCCTTAACTACAGTAGCCAGGTTAAGATGATGCCTTCAGCCCCTCCTAGAAGACAACAGCCAGACTGCAGAAATTCAACAGCGTTTGTATCCATTGCACGTTCAACAGCTCAACACATAGGACTTGGCTGCCCCTCTACAGCAGGATGGGTCACTGCTCTGAGCTCTGCTCTGGGCTGACCTCAGACAGGCAAGGACCTTCACCACAGGGTAGCTTTTGGCTCAGCTCCCATTTCCACCACCCCAAATGGGCAGGGGTGAAAAAAAAAGGAGGCTAGGATAAAAACCAGGGAGCCAAGGGTGAAAGGCTGGGAAGCAGGAGGCCACTGTGCCCGGACTCAATTTTATACCACTCTCATGGTAGGGCAATGGGAGGCAAAAGCACAGGGACACGTGTGGTGGCTCCCAGGGCCTCTGCTCTGTGCTGGGAGCTGTAGGTCACACCAGACTGCTTTTGCTTTGAGTGTCACAGGAGGATGGGTGAGAAGGATCAACAGGGAGGGGTACTGCCTGCCACTGTTGAACTTTGGGTGGCATAGGTGAGGTGATGCCTCCTATGCTGCCCCTCAAAGCCCCCACATTGCTGTTTCCACCATTACATCGTGCATTTGGAGAGGTCTGGGACAGATCTCACTCTCCCACAGGTGGTAGACCCCGACAGACTTTCCCACACCTGCATTCCACTCTGGGAGAGGCAGCACAGGCAGGTCTGTTTTCCCAGGCTGCACACAGCAACATCTCGCAAAACTGAAAGTGCACTCCTCTATCAGCACGCAGCATCTTCTGGCCAATTTAGCAGGGAAAACCAGCATCCTGGCCAAGCTTCTGCCTCCAGAACCATCTTCATGACTCCAGAGAGGAGTGTTCGGTGTCAGTGTGCCTTCATACTCTGTTTCCAAGGCAGCTACTTGGGTGGCTTTAAATGACCACGTGACATCACAGAATCACAGAATCACAGAATCGTCAGGGTTGGAAGGGACCTCTGGAGATCATCTAGTCCAACCTCCCCGCCAGAGCAGGGTCACCTACAACAGGTTGCACAGGACAGCGTCCAGGCGGGTTTTGAATGTCTCCAGAGTGGGAGACTCCACAACCTCTCTGGGCAGCCTGTTCCAGTGCTCCACCACCCTCAAAGTAAAGAAGTTCCTCCTCATGTTAAGATGGAACTTCCTATGTTCAAGCTTGTGCCCATTACCCCTCGTCCTATCAATGGGCACCACTGAAAAAAGACTGCTCCCATCCCCCTGGCATCCTCCCTTCAAGTATTTGAAAGCATTAACAAGATCCCCCCTCAATCTTCTTTTCTCCAGACTAAAGAGACCCAAATCCCTCAGCCTCTCCTCATATGAAAGATGTTCCAATCCCCTAATCATCTTTGTAGCCCTTTGCTGGACCCTCTCCAGCAGATCCCTGTCCTTCTTGAACTGGGGAGCCCAGAACTGGACGCAGTATTCCAGATGCGGCCTCACCAGGGCAGAGTAGAGGGGGAGGATGACCTCCCTCGACCTGCTGGCCACACTCCTTTTGATGCACCCCAGGATGCCATTGGCCCTCTTGGCCGCCAGGGCACATTGCTGGCTCATGGTCATCCTGTTGTCCACCAGGACTCCCAGGTCCCTTTCCACAGAGCTGCTCTCCAGGAGGTCAGCCCCCAACCTGTACTGATGCATGGGGTTATTCCTCCCCAGATGCAGTACCCTACATTTACCCTTGTTGAATTTCATTAAGTTCCTCTCTGCCCAACACTCCAGCCTATCCAGGTCACGGTGTAAGGCAGCACAGCCTTCTGGCGTGTCAGCCACTCCTCCCAGTTTAGTGTCATCAGCAAACTTGCTGATGGTACACTCCATCCCTTCGTCCAGATCATTGATGAATATATTGAACAGGACTGGACCCAGTACTGACCCTTGAGGGACACCACTTGTTACTGACCTCCAACTAGACTCTGCACCACTAACCACAACCCTCTGAGCTCTATCTGTTAGCCAGTTATCCAGTTTCCCATGCAAATGTGGACATGGCCAATATAAACACCAACCTGACTAGCCCTAAAATTAAACCAACCTTGTCCAACAGGGATTTTGCCACTCACTCAGTCACCCTGACCATCTGTGCCTTACTGTTAATCAGACCAGAAAATGCCTCATTAGCTGTCTGTCATGGCAGTGTCCCTGCCCAGGATGTGCGTCATGTACATCTGGCACTGACTGGGAAACCAGACCATGTGCAGAGGCAAAGATGGGGGCAAGATTTCACACATACAAGTCAGCTGCACAGACCGCCTTGCCGTTTGCCAGGCAGAACCAGTCTGCTGGCACTAGGAAACATTTAGACAAGTTTGACTGGAAAGCACACAGATTTCCTGCATATTTTGCATTTGAGTCTGAGCCACACACACACAAAAAAAAAAATACAGAGAATAGACGTGTTTCCACACACAAACACAGTGCAGTGAAGGAGCAATCGCTCTATGACTGAGACACTTTCACCTGACTGAATAATAAATACATCCCTCATTCTCTCTATTAATGTAAAGGCAGTTTATGGAGAATACATATTTGGGCAGACGATCTGCCTTCTATCTCCATATCACCCTTTTCAAATTGGTTGTAATAAGCTCTTTGGAACAAGGACTGATTTTCCTAATGCATTTGCGTCAGTCTGGCACAGTCAGGCAGAGCCTGGAGGTACTGCTGTAATAACCATCTGTGCCAACATGAATTGTAGCAAGGAGGATGTACAAAGAGATTTTTGCATCTGTTACAAGCTGGTGAGCATACGCCCTATGAGCTCTGTGTGTTAGCACACCGGAGGAATCACAAACACAGTGGGAAACATGTTTTGCTGCTGCAGCTTTTGGTGCTGGAGGAAGACCCACATGTGGCTCTCTCTGCTGGCATGTATTGTCCCCTTGAAGTGCTGCAGCATGATCCCATAAGGTGATGCTCATCAAGTGTGGACTCCATGCTCCAGCTAAGCTCCAGCTCTCACTGAGCGCAGCTCACATCAGCTTTGGGCACTTGTGAGTCCAAGCATGCCATGTCCACTTCCAGCTCCAAGCCTTGTACAGCTGATGAACTCACCTTGCTTTGTGTTTGCACTAGCTTCTGCTTATGATTAGGAAAGGCAGATCAACCCTACATGCCATGTGGGATTGTCCAGGAAATGAATCCACGCTGTGCTCTTGCAGCACTCTCTGCCTTGTCACTAAGTCCCCATGCATTAGTGCTTGGAGCACTCGGAGACACAGATGCACCAGGACCTTCTGTATCTGTCCAGCCCAGTTAAGGGCCATATAGATATGACTCACAAACTGAGCCAGACACCATGTTGCCCAATTTCAGTCCAATTCTGTCCCAGTGAAAGTCAGATCCTCTACTCCTTATTCACCAGCTTTTCCCTCAAATGAGCATCACAGCTGTGCTTATTTCCAGGCCATTCCTGAGATTCAGGAGATGTTCCTGAGTTCATGAGATTAATCTGGTTGGGATGGGATGAAATAGTTCAGTAGAGAGTGGATCAGCAAATTCATGTAGAGCTCCATGACCTTCACAGTTGGTGGTGACATGAACAGGAAAGATCAGCAGCCTCCTCTGGCTGGTCAAGGAGACACCCACAGTACAGATGGTACTGGGGAGAGGTTTGGAAACCAGCTCCTGAACCCTGTCTGGGTCAGTCAGGTGCTCCTCTTGACAACCAGTACAGCACATGATTCTGACCATCTCTTGCCTCTCTAACACGTTCCTCCCCTGGCTGTCTTCAGGAGCTCTCCAGCACGGTTTGCCAGTCTTGTCAGTCCTTGTGTTGTCAGACTCTATGACTGACTGTTACATATTGCAATGACCCATCACCTCCTGTTGCTGAACAGATCACAGAGAATCAAGTATTAACTTGAGCAGTGAGAAAGTCACCTACACTCCTCGTAGAGTCTGAACCCAGTGCCTCCAAATCTGACTTTTGCTCTTCCTAGTTCTGAAACTGCCACTGACATTTGCTGCTGCTCCCACTTGGGGCAGATGATGTGCTAGTGAGGAAGGGAGCCTTCCCTTCCCTGCCTTAAACGTACCACTCTGGACCATTACTCCCAAAATAACTCAGTGCTTAGATAGACATGGACAGGCTTGACCATGATAGGCTCCCTCTGAAGCCTGAGCTGTTACGAGCAATGTCACGAGCTGCCACTGCATTCCCACAGAGCTGCAAATCACCTTTGTTCCCTGTCTTCAAAGGTCTTGGTAGCAGGCACCCAAACTATCTAAAAGAACCTGCAGCATCAGGATCAAGGCTGCCCTTGACAGTGTCTCTCCTTTGGCTCTTTTGAGTAGTAATGAACTCTGTCCCACTGTGTAGGAGAAATAGTCGGTGTGGGGCCAGCCACACGCTGTGGAGCAAAATTTCCCCAGAGCTAAAAGCCAACATAAAACTCTCTACCTTCTGGTCTACCTCCACAAGCACAAAAGGAAAGATCTACGTGTGTGTCCGCATGTGCATTTCTGTGAAAAAGCAAGGGAGAGACTGACTCGGTGCAATGAGGATTTCAAACAAAACAATTTAATTACACATATTTCCCCCCCCATGAGCAGGACAAGAACTAAACGTGTAACAGCTGTTGCTTAATGCATTCCTAGATAGCACACAGATATTATGCTGATAAGCACCACTTAAGAACTGAGATAGCAAAGGCAAGGAAGAGAAGTAATGATGCTAGTTACGCAGAGAGCAGGTCAGATCTTGGTGTGACTTTAAAACAACCTGGTTTCCATCCCTCCATTTATTGGAGCATTTACAGTAATGCATATAGCAGTGAAGCATTTAAATAGCACTTTAGAGGCAGTAAAAGCTTCAGAGAGGTGACATTCATTGCACTGCTGTACAGCCTCCCATGGAAACTGAGGAGAGCCACATCACATGCACCCTTTAAAACCTGACTTGAAAAAATACCCTTTAAAAATCAAATGTTGGTATGGATTCTGTGCTGGTTGAGGGTCTGGATGAGAGAAAATAAATCACACCTGTTTCACATCTTTGGCTTTCACCAGAGCACAGTTTGCCAGGGGAAAGATGTGAGAAAAATGAATAGGTGACAATCCTGAGCTCCCCACCGGCTGGCCTCTTCCAGTGCATCATGACAATGCCTCCTATGCTGGGCTTGTCCCTTATTCCCAGCTCCAAGAGGTGGCAGCAGCACTCCTGCCTTCGGGCAACTGCTCCTGTGTGGGACTGACACCCTCTCCTGCCCTGGGAACAGGAGAAGGACTGACACACTAGTGAAAAGCAAGTGCACACCAACCCACTCGGACACCCTCAGCATCTCTAAGCTGAACGCCCAGTTGCAGTGGGACGAGCACTGTGGGCAAGCATAGTATAAAGCACGGGGAAAGCCTATTTAAAAAAAATAGTCTTTTATTTGTATCTGGCTTATTTTTTCATGTAAAAGGAGGGGGAAAATCTCCTTCTGGGGCTGAAATGCACCCTGAGTCTCTGCTTATCATTCCCAAAGGGAAGCTTGTCAGCATTGCTCATTACAAACACTTTGCTGAAATATCAACTGTACTGATTGTCTCCATACATCTCTGAGACTCAGGGTTGAAGACAAAGTCACAAACATGTATCAGAGTAATAAGAAAGAAAAGAGAAAGGAATATAGTCCTTGTCCCGAGAACGGTACAACCTTAACAGACCAAACACGTGACAGGAAACAAAAATGAAGAGAACTAGCAATAGGCAAAATCTCCTTACATCCTGGGACAAAACCCCGTCCCACTAGTTCTCAGTACAACCCTGCAGTGGTGAGGCTTCCACCTGAGAAAATTAGCAATCATGTGAAAGTCACGAGTGACACCACTGAGGACTCCATTACACTGCTGGGATGGGTGAGCAGGAGCAAAACTAACGTGACCATTTGTGAACACAGATCTCATAGACTCACCAGGCAGGGTCCTATGTGTGACAGCTTCTCATGTTTGCGGACCTCTTCTCGCAGCCACAGGATACAACAATATTTGAAGGTCTCCAGCCCAGTAAATACAATTTTTGGAACTTTTAGTGAAAGACACAGGCTTTGGCATCTCAGGATGTCTCCAGACTTACCTTCACCTGAGCTGGTGCTGGTTTACTTTAACAATAGCTAATGGTCAAGTATCTTCTGTATAACCAGTTCCAGCTTTATCTCTGTGATACCATATATGGTAAAATGTCTGACAAACATAGGTAGTCACTGCGTAACAAGAAATAGCCCTTTATGTTAACTGAGGCTGGGGGAAGCTGTTGACCAACTTTCAAACTTTACCTGGAAACCACTGAGAAGGAAAGAGAGTGTGATGAAGAAACGCATAAAAATAGCCCTAAGCAGACTCCAGGCCTGAGGAGGAAGGGACCTACACCAGGAACATTGTGCTTCTCCCGGTGAACAGCTCGGAATATGGAAGGCTCACAGAGACAGCCCACCACCTCTCTGCTTGAGAAAGCTGGTGCCACCAACCACAAGACTCAGAGGGACAGAAGAAGGTGAGGATAACACTGGAGAAGAGGATTAGATATTAGTAAAATTTCTTTTATAGCAGTTTTAAGAGTATTATTATTAATGAGGCTTTTCTGTATTAATCTGGATTATAAGTGTTAGTATTGCAATTGGACTAATACTAACTTTATTATGTATGGAATAGATTAAGATTTTGATTAAGCTTTACTGAACATTAATATAATATGTTCCTTTTTGTCCATAACAATATTTTGAGCATAGCATGAAAGACTCATTGCCAGACACTTGCAGAGCTGAGAAGGCCTCTCCAGACAGTGACTTCAAAGACATGAGAGAACCCTACACAAATCCTTCCCCTCAAAGGTTATACTGCCCAGTTTACCTGTTTGAGGGTGCATAGCACAACTGTTAAGCTCACAACAGCCACCAGCCTCCAGGTACTTGTTGGCATGAGGAGCCAAAAATTTGTTGAACTTGGTGTAGGTAGTAAACGGTGCAGCTATTCAAAATGCTCCTGCTGGGCCTTTTCTAGTTATCGCCGTAAATAAATATATCATCTACTCCCAGCTCGTGCCTACACACACACCATTCTTCTTTGGCTGTCAGTTTAGCCCTCAATTTATCCAAACTGGCATCTCTCACAAACTCTTGTTCCTTTCAAAGAGCTGTGAGGTGAAATAACTGGTGAAGTAGAGACCACTTACACCCAGGGCAGCGCATAGGCTCGCTGTGTTTGACCCACCTACAGTCATTTCAGGTTTAGAGTCCTTCTTTGAGAAAGTAATTCTGACTGAAGAACTCCAGGCACGGCTGGAAGCACATCTCCAACAAGAGCCACAGCTTGGAAAGAAAGAGAGAAACATGTTTCTCATTGCCATGCTCATCACGTTAGGTGCACATCCTCAGGTGTTTCCTGATCTCTGTCTGCTCCAGCTCTGCAACCTCCCTGTCTGTCCAAGGGTCGGGCTGGGCATGACTGAAAACACCTGAAAAGCCCCAAAATTGTCACAGAAACCTCCTCATCTTCCAAAACATACTGCCACCATCCAGGCAGAGGTAGAAACCACAGTGACATGTCACCCATGCAAGGAGACCAGCCAATAAGTAGCAACATAGACAAGAATAGCCTGAAATGATTCTTGTTAGAAGCTGTGGAGGTTTGAGTCGACCCAGATTTTACCGTCAAGCTGACCCAACAAAGTTAGTTAGTTTAAATTTCCCTATGCCAAACTTCTGTTGAAATAAATTTTTACCAAAGAAAAATACTCATTCTGAGAGCATTTCAATTTCTGATAGAAAGTGTAGTATGGGAATTCAAAACCTGCAGCCGCCCTGGCTTTAAAATATAGTTTTCAGCCTTCTCCTCCACTCTTCAGCGGTGGTTCACCACTGTTGGTAGAGTACAGTGTTTTTTACTGAGATGTGCTCAGAGCAGCTGACTGAGCGTATACCCATTAAAGTGTTTCCCCAGTCAGACATTATTCAACAATGGAAAGTGTCACTTGGGTTGGAGTTTTTTATTTCAGATTTTTTGGGGGTTCTTTTCCTATGACTTCCAGTCATCTCTACCATACATAACAGCCTCCAAAGACTATTGCTGATTACCCAAGGACAAAGATAAAACAATTCCACCCTCTTCTTTCTAGAATAGGCGGGGTGGGGGGATGAGAATATGAGGGATGAAAAGTGAGAGGTATCTTTGTTAAAGGCCCACCACAGACAGACTGCACGGACAGATTGCAAGGAAATGGAGACACCCTGTAAGTTTCAGACTCATCTTTGATGTAGGAGAAAGCAACCATTTCAAATCAAGAAAGACGTTAAAGCCTATATGTTTCTACCTGTTTACAAATCAGATTTAAGAAACCCAGATTTTTTAAAAAGGAAACTTGCAATAAAATTGTGAGATTTGGTCAAAAAATGCTCTGCCCCAAACTGATAGATTGGGCTTTCACAGTTTCCAAGGCCACTCCCAGCCACAATAGTACATTGTGACTTGAGATAACCCTCTGAAGATTTTCTGGAAATATCTCCTCAACCCCATCATCTATTCTAGTAAGCAGCCCCAGAGAGACTCTGTTTTGGCCAGCAAGTATATCTAAACCTATTTTATTTATTTAAGCTGAAGGCTGTGCAAAACAACAAGCAACACAGCAAGACTTTCTGCAGGAAGAGATGACACATCCTCTGCTTTACTGGCTACAACAGATAGCAATATGACCACTCCCTACTGGATGTACATTCAGCTCTTAGTATCATCCTCTTACCTTTATGTCCTGCTCATTATTCCCCCCAGTTTGATCCACAGCGGTCAACAGACCTGAGGATTGCAAAGCAAATTCACCTGCTGTGTGAGGAATATAGCTGCATGCCTTCCGCTGACACACTGCATCATGCCCTCCATAGGGAGTAAGTTGAATCTCCCAAGGGTGTGCAGCAACATCTGGGTAGACCCAAATCAGGCAAATAAAGGAAAATATTTTCCCAGATGCCCAGTATGGAGAGTTGGAGCAGATTTCTCAAACTGATCAATTGCCATTCAGGCACATAAGAAGCAGTCAAATATTCAAAGTAGCTCAGCACCTGATGCCAAGGAAAGTCACAGTGTTAGCCTTTCAAAATGTGTCCACTGCCTTCTTGCTAATCCTCTGGTTTTCCTTCCATCTCCCAGTTTGCAGTGAATGTGGATAAGCAGTGACTCCAATGGGAGTTGGAGATGACAGCAAAAGGAGGTGGGGGACTGGCTCCAACTGTGGAGGGGACACTTACAACGCCTCAGTGGAAGCCACATTCCTCCCCTGCTTCCACTCCTCCCATAAATTCATTAGAGCTCACATGAAGCAGCAGCTTCTCCACTTTCATAGCTTTTCTCTCTGGCCTATGATAACTGCATTTGACCCTGCGCTGAATGCACCGAATGTAGCATCCAAGAATCCAGAGCTGGTGGATCTGCTAAAGACATGGGAATTATGCCTGGAAAGGGAGAAGAAAAGGAAACTCTTCCTAGCCTTGTGGGGAAAAGCACTATTAAAAATAAGTTGTTCTGTGAGCAATGGAGTTTAAAAAGTGTGCTTTCCAACAGTTCCCCCTCCAGTCTCCACCATGACACTCCCAGCTCCTTCCACAACCTGCTACTACTTTGGCTGGGGATCTGGGCCCTGTGCTGTGGCTAGCCAGCTTGCAGCTACACCTGCGTTGCTTCGTTAGCCAGGATGCAAGTGCTCCTCAGCACCACAGGGTGTACGTTGTGTATTGCGCCGAGTTCTGCCTTGGGGGCCTGGCTTGTGGGCAGGCAGCAGCAACAACGTGGGTCTTTCTGCTCTATCCAGCTGCCATTTTTCACACAACTGTGATCAAATTCAAGTTTTGGAGATTTTTTACCAGCTGACAAATAGGGTAAAAATCACGCTGAGTTCAAAAGCTTTTTGGGGGCATAGCAGGGGAAAGGGAAACAAATGGAGTGAAAGAGTAAACACAAAGCTTCATTTTCCTAGGAAATTAGGTTTAAAAATACTGGCAACTGGCACTACTGTGGGCTTTACACACTAATTTAGTACAAGATAGCCTGCAGACATCCACAGGGGTCCATTCGGGATACAGTGGAAGTGTGTGGTCACGCTTGCTGCAACTTGTAACAGATCTGCTGGGCCCATTAAAGTCCCTTTCAAGCTGATTTCAAGAAAGTGTAAGCAATTACCAGAAAGACCAAAGAGGGAGAGGGAGAACGTAAAAAGAAATGCACTAATAAAATCTAGGCAGAAAGACAGCCTCTAACTGGCTGCTAAATGGTGCACGCTCCTAAGCAGGAAAAGGACATGGCTGAGAGAAATGGAAATCCCCTTTCTCATGAGTAACTGAGTGGGCACTGGGGGGGGGGGAATTTGTCTCCCTGAGGGGCCAAGAGATTGCAGCCTCACTGGAGGTGCAGTGTGACCCCATTTGGGTGCCCACCTGGTCCCCCAGGAACTCTGGTTTCCCTGGCTGACAACCTTCTCTAGAAGCTTCAAAGAAAACCAGTGAATCCAGAGGAGCTGCAACTTGCAGCACTGCAAAAGGGTGTAATTTCTGATGATTTCTGAGGTTCCTCCATCTCTATTTTTCTGGGACACTATGTGTTTTCCTGAAGATGTTGAACATTCATCATTTGAAAAGCAACACTGTGAAGTGCTGGGAGAGAAGATAGCCATAATTGTGTTAGAAAGCTCCACTGTCCGCATCTGCTGTAGTTACCATTACAGCCTTTGGCTGCTCTGATCCAGGGCACAGTAAGAAAAAGCAGAATATGAATATGGAAGGGACTTTTAGCACCCTTAGCATGTGGCATTAAGATCTCCCAATTGCTTAGTCCACATGAGAAAATATTGCCTGCCAGGGTGATTTTTTGTTTGAAATTTTAATTTTTTTTTTCCAGATTTATGTCATGCATTTGGCCCTGCTCGTGAATTTTATTCCAGTTATGTTACACATTTTCATTTCTGTCACTGAGGCCTGTCAACATAATAGCTAGGACGTGAACAGTCCAGTTCAGAGCATCAAAAGCTCAATTTCTTTCTTTGAATTTCCTTGTGGGCCTCTTGTCTTGACGAAGAACTCTAGCTGTTATTGAAACCCAAAAGCCCAAATGCAGAGGAAAGAGGTGAATCTGGTGCCAACCTGTGTCCTCCCAAAGAATCCTACTTGAAGAAAGCTGTACACCTTGTTACAGTCAGCTAAAAACCACATGGGTAGGGAGGTAGTGACACAAACCAGGATGAGAAACAGAGGGATGAACCTTACCATAGAGCTGGGACAATAACAAGAGAGAAAGAAAAGAAAAGAAAAGAAAAGAAAAGAAAAGAAAAGAAAAGAAAAGAAAAGAAAAGAAAAGAAAAGAAAAGAAAAGAAAAAAGAAAAGAAAATGTTCTATTTTTCTTGTCCCTGTTTCTTATAAAGGTATCCTGCCCAGTATTTGAAAAGTTATACAGGAGTAACTGCCAGGATTTTAAACCAGCCCTTCTCACTCTGGCTCTTTCCCATGGGCTGTGTTGGAGCATCAGAAAGCTAAACAGCTGAGCTGATGGGGGTTTGGAGGTTTTGTGGCAGCGCAGCTCAGCCACAGAGGGTTTGCTTCAGAGCTGGAACTGTAGCAGCAGGATCTCTAGATGCAAGGGAAGGAAAAGCCTGTGCCAGAAATAGCTGCAGTTCTCCAGCAGCCCCCCCTCTCCCCCAGCCCACCAGGCAGACACCATCTTCCTGTAATTGCAGAAAAGGGAGTGTTGAGCAGTTCCTCATGTGTCCCAGATGGGCTGTGGGAAGAGGAACTGCCATGGCCAGGGTGCCAGGGTGGGTGAAGGCGGGGGAGAGGATAGATATGTACCAGGAATGTGCCTCACAGAGCCCAATACCTTCTGATCTCCCATCAGTCCTTCCCCTTCTCCTGCTCAGGACTATCCTGAACAGCATAGGAGTTTCCCTCTGGACAGTCCAGGTCACCATCCTTGTTGCTTAACCAGCCATGAAACACCAGGAGCAAGAATAATTCTTCGTGAAATGTAAGTGAGAAAGACATATGCAAGATGCACAGTTTGGGTCTGGTCCAGATTGGTTGGGTTTTCTGCAGGGACTGAACTCCATCTGGAGTTTCCACAGCATCTGTCGTGGCTTACCCTTTAGACTCTCCTACAAGGCAATGAGAACAGAACCCACAGGCAGGAGTTTCTACACAAAACTGGAGGGACAAGAAGGTGGAAATGGGGAATGACGTTGGTTAATGACTTGGTAACACTTAAATGACGTCAGTTAATAATCAGGTCTACTCCTACTGAACGTGGCTTTTATATTTCCTGCAGGTCATTAGTGGCCTAAGCACCATGTGCTCTCAGTCTGGGGCCATTCATGGCACATGGTACTTGTTAGTAGTTTTGGCAGCTTATAGAAATGCTGGTGCATAATTTGCAATATCGTCAGTTCCTGTAATGTGGCAAATCTCATAATATTATAATAAATTTCTTACAGCACCCCTCTTGCCATCATGCAAATATTTAGCATCTCAGCTCTCATTTTAGTAAAAANGATAAATTGAGCCACAGCTGCAGTCTTAGACCGAGGAGACTGAGTCACACTTCTCAAAAACTTCTGGCGAGCAACACGGTGTGTCAGACCACTGTCACTGTATGTGAGTACTAGGCCATGGACTCAGCAACACAGTAAAGAAAAAGCAGGGGGGAAATCAACCAATTAAAACATCTTAAATCCATCTTTTTACAGGCACATGGTAAGGGAACTTAACCACATATTAAAGCCTGACTTCTTAAGCATACCCTAAGCCTCGCACTGACACTATGGATTGGCACCCTGCAACACCACCTGCTAAAGTTCCCACCTCTCCAGAGGGGAATCAGCTCCTACAGCTTGAACAAGCTCCTCCACTAAATATGACTTTCCAGCCAGACATTTTGGGTAGGCTGTGACAAGCTAATTCCCAACTTGCATGAACCATTTTGGATCCAACAAACCCTGCGAGATGGGTCCTCATCTGGGGGCCACAACAGGCTTTGTAGTTTCCTAGAGTTGTACCCTCTCAGCTCTCTTCAACCTCCCCAGAGCCAAACGTCTGCAACCAGCTACTCTTTTGGAAATCAGCTGCCAGTAGTTTTCACGTTTTCTCTGGCAAGCCACTTCATCCCAGGAGGTCTCCAGCAGAAACCTGCTTGGAGAACACGTGCTGTGATCTGATATTCCCTGCCTGATTCTTCTGGAGAAAAAAATCTAAATTCATCGCTGCAACAACATAGGTTTCTGGGCAGGAGGCCCAAGAGCTTGTTCCCTGGAGACAAAATCAATCACCAGGTGTCACCGTGGGAGGCAGTGAACTGTGGAAGGAAGCTTTCCCTTCCTGCAACATCCTGGAACAGAACAACAGTGTCTCCAGTGGCAGCAACCAAGTACCCAGTCCCAGCATTGACTTACACATCAGCTCTCATTCTAACAGCTGGTGAGTCTTAGAGGTATGTTTGGTTGGAACGATTTGTCAGGTGAGTCCAAAATAGGTGCAGGGTGATTTATATTTTCATTCACTTATCTGGATGAGAGCTCCAATGAGTCTAACGAGATGGTCTACCAGAGTTCAGCTATGTAAAGGGAGGGGGAGATGCTTCTTCCATATGGCAGCAATAGAGATGGGTACCAAATGCTGTTCTTCACAATATGCAGTCCAGAGAAGAGCAAACATGTATGGAGGTTTGGGAACAGCAGGTTTTCATCCAGTAGAGGCATCCAAGGAGTTAGGAGGAGAGAACATGAAGCTTTAGACACAAGGGTAGCCTATTCCTTTGCGCAGTGGGCTGTGGAGTGTTTGGTCTCTGTACTCTACAGCTTTAAGGTAAAATATGTTCTCAAAGGAAAACACAAGACCCTGAGGGTGGGATCCTCTCCCTGTAACACTGTGTCTGCGATGGAAGTGTCTCTGTCAGTGGTGGGCCTCTCAGTACAAATAAGAACCTGCAGTGTGATTAGAACTGGAGAACCCGATTTCCAAGGACTGTGTGACTCAGTCACCCCAGGAGTTTGATGATATGCTCAGGTCTACCCATTGCAGAAGCCCGCATTTGGTCAGATGGCCCCCTCTTCCTGAAAGAGGCAGAAAAAATTGTTTAGTCTCTATTATGGAGCAGGTGATGTTATTCCTATCTGCAGGAAAGATTGCCTGTTCACTCAGTTTCTCTTCATTATGGCTTTGAAGAAGTGTAATCCCAAAAATACCTACTGGACCTGCTGGCCCAGGGTGCTGGACAAACTTCCTTATAAAAGGTCTGGTCATTATATAAAAGAAACACAGCAACAACTTTGCATTCCTTTGCAAACCTGAGGCCAGATAAACTGTGTCCCAGTGTCCCGAGCTCCTGCTGTGAAACTGCTGGGGGCAGGAACACTTCCCAAAAAGTTGAAGGAAATCATTCCCAGCTCCAGATATGCTGGGAAGAAGGAGCAAAGGGTTTTTAGTATCTGATAAGAGCTGCCTTGCATATCACGCAGCTGCACATGAACACAGCCCCTTCTCCCCAGCTTCTTCTGCCCTGCTCCTCACCTGTCCACTCACAGAGCTCGGGGCCATGTCCACCAAATGACAGCTCAAATCCTCCCCTTCCCTCACCCTACAAAATCACCAGCCTGTTTGGCAAAATTCTTGCACATCCATCTCCCTATCTCAGCTCACCTACAGGTTTCCTGTCTGCCACGAGGCTTTCTGGCCAACTCAGCTCTTTGGAAAAGAATCAGAACTTCAAAGGAGAGAGTGGGAAAGGCAGGAGATAGCTGATTTCCCACTGTCTGGGGAGACAAGACAACGGTCTTAGTCTTCTTCGCTATGTGAAAGGGGAGATCAAAGCTGTTGCTGACGTGGTTGGTACTGCAGTTGAGGAAGGCCACATCCAGCCATCCAGGGCTGTGAATGTCTGTAACTCACATGCCTGGTAGCTGAAGTGTCTGCAAGATCTAAAGGAGGATCTGGTATTTACATGTCTGTGTGTGTGCATCTGTGTGGGAGTAGGGTTTGTGTATATTATAAGGAGAAACTGGAGATGGAAACAACCCAGTCTGGTGTCTAAGGCCCGGTTCAAAGCCCATTAAAAGCATAAGTCATTCCATTTACTGTGATGGGTTTTGTCCGCATCTCTCCTTGCCCCTCCCCAACATGCCTATGGGCTCAGGGCTGCTCCCTTAATCCTCAGTTAAACCCTGCGAGTGATGGGGCTTCCCATGTTCACCACAGTGGCTGTTTTACAGGGAATCGCTGGAGATGACCCCTCCTCTGGTGCTCACACCCTGCAGATACTTACATACAGGTGTTGCTCTTTTGTCACTCCTGGCTCATGACACTGAGATTGCATTGTTTGATTTGATTTTGTAAATTGACGCCACCAGGTTTCTTTCCATCTTTTGTGTTGCTTTTATTTGAACACACTCCAGCATCATCTCCATTCCCAGAAGCCAGGTTTGAGGTCAGAAGGGCTTATCATCTCATCACCTTCCTCCATGCCCCAGTCTATCATGTTTCTTCCAGCTCTGCCTGAACTGCCTATAACTTGTCTGCCACTAAAGCATCCATGTCTGAAAGACCTACATGCTGGATTTGCAGACATCAAAAGCTGATGACCTCTTTGCTCGAATGGCTGCAGTCTGTGCACAGTGATGGTGTGACTTTTTCTCCTTTGAATTTTTCAGGTTTCTGCTGTGCTCTTATGTATAAAAGACCCCCTTAAGATCTTGTCGTTTCCATATAAGTGTGTTTATAGCCTGTAAACAAGCCACCTCTTTACCTTCATTTCAGTAAGATCACAGGTTTATGCTCCTGAAGACTTCACAGTAAGGCATTTTATTTCATGCTTTCCATTTTTAACAGCTCTTAAAAATGTGGATGCTGGAACAGGACCAAGCACTAGTGTATCAGTCATAAAGATGCAGGGTTGTTTCCACTCCTCACTCCCCCATCTCTACAGCCATGGATTGCAACAGCTTGCTTTGCCACAACGTTGAGTTAGAGGTCAAAATTGAGCTGCTTCTCCTCTCTGCACCACAAACCCTTGTCAGAAACATTGCTGTCTGCTCTCCTCTTCCTTGTCCGCCCTTAAATACCACCCCAGCCCCATGGTTCTCTGGACATATCTCACCCAAGTCCTGACAAGGCTGAACAAACCCATTTAGTTTTCTCATCCTGATAACATCACAGGTCAAAGTGGAACAAACAAAAAGTGAGCCATTGAAGCACATCGAGATTTGCCATGGGGGTGCCACGGACAGTAATGTAGTGTTCTGCATGAATGTGCAAGAGATGTGTTCAGGGATAATGTACTTGCATAGATAGAGAATTTTTTTAATTCCAGGGTGTTATCAGATCTGGAAAAATGCTGAATGAGTGCAGTAACAGTCTATTGCTACACCATGAAGGGGGAGCTGTATTCCCTCTCTAACATCCACACTGTAATTGCACAGCCTCTGCAAATAATTAACTGAGTCTAACCAGGCTCTCTTACCTGCTTTAAATCTGTATTAACAGTTCACTCCCCACCCCAAANAAATTCTCTCCCAAATAATTTGGTGGGAATGTTAGGAAGAAAGGAGTTTCAGCTTGTTTGGGAAGAAGAGAAAATCTAGAGGAGACAGAAGTTACAAGAACATTCAGTCCCCATGCTGCAAGTTAAAAGCTGATCACGTATATATTCATGCATACATATGTAGGCGTAGTCATCTCAGTACTGCCACACATTATGGTCTGGTTTCAGCAGGCAAGGCTTTCCATAGTGCTTTCTGCCACAGCACTGAACTAGGAGATAAAATTGCATTGCTTGATCACTGTAACTCCACGTACAAAACACCACACACTTGCACTGTGAGCCGGGGCTATTAAGGACAAACACAGTCATGCACTTCACTTAGTAATCCTGTAGTCTGCACAAAAAATGGACCACTCACTTAGGGACAGGCAGATAGTGAAAAGCTGACGTCTGCTGAGACCCCTCTGAACGCTCTCCAGCCCAGCATCTGCCAGAGCTCCCGTTGCTTTATCCTTTTGCCCACAGCCCATACTGCCTTCCAGGTAAGGTGATGCTACCTGATGTGGTGTTTTTCTTCAGTGCTTTTGTGTGGCACCAAACTGAGAAGACCCATTAGAGCAGGCAGTTGCTGGTGCAGAACAGCCAGGTAGTGGTGAATGTGGAAGAGGGGAGGCTACACCAGCTATGGGGATTGTTTGGCCAGCAGAAGGGAAATAAGCATTGGGCTACAGTTTTGCACTACTTGGGCTCCCAGCAGTCTGTCACCATAGAAAACTTCCTATTTTAGGAACTGAAATCTTCCTAAGGTAAGCATTTATTCCAGATAATCATGAAACCTAAGACGGAATAGGATAGTATCTGGTAAGGCACAAAGAGCAACCATAAGGAGAAAAGCTCTTGCCAGGAGCAGTTTGCTTGTAGCAAAGGGTCACTGACTCTTCTCTGAAATGGAGACTACTTCAGGGCTGCCCAGAGGTCACAGGCAGCCCTCTGCATTGAGGGGCTCCTCCTACCATGGACAAATAGGATACAAGGGAGGGAAAAAGTGGCAAGCTACCTTACTAATCAGAGTAAACATGTCAGGAACTCACCCCCAGTCCTTTACAGAGCCTGGAAAAGTGGCTTTGAAACCTATCATTTATCTTGAGACAGTGTATGTAGACTCTGAGGCTGTCTTGAGAGCTCCCGTTGCCTGTGCAGTGTGTGGGCACCTCATGCAGTCTCCTCTGGTCCCAGTGTGGACAAAGCACTCAGAGAATGCAATAGGATTCATGTGTGCAACCCCAATTGAACCTATGAAGCTTTAAATCACATAAAATCAATGAGGAAACAAAAGATGTGTAAATACTGCCTTTATTCTGTGAAAAGAAGAAGAGCTAATCTCAAAACAAATGCCACACACAGGAGAAGCCACAGCAAACAGGACTTGGTGCAGACCACTGGTGGAGTTTGTCATGGGCTTTGCTTAACCCAGTACTAGAGAAAGTCAGAAAAGTATCTTTTCCAAGACAAATCCTGACAGGACAGGGAGGAAGAGGGTGTCTGGAGGGGCAAACCCAGAACTCAGTCTGGCCAAAACAGAAGCTGGTTTGCATTGGAACCGCCTTAACTTTATGTCCATCATCCCCAGATTGTTTTTTCCATCTCCTACAATACTGCATTCAGAAATGGTGGTGCAGCCCTTCATGGCAGCTTTCAGAGACAGTCCACCTACACAGGAGAAAAAGTGCATGCCGTGTGTCAGGGGAACCAGCCTCCATAGCTATTCCCTCCCTGTCTGATGAGGTCCACATTCCCACCCCAAGAACTGCCCATTCTTATGTCCAGTTGTCTCTAAACCCACCAAGCTATTCCTGTCTGTTCTCATCCCCTGAATGAATTTGAAGAAGCAAGAAGGTCACCCTGGTGGACTTGAAATACAAAGGGTTTAGGGTTTGTCTTTTCTTTCTTTCTGCTGAATAAATACGATTTTTTTAAAAATCTGAATGTTTTAATTTTAAATATTAAAAAGCTTTTAAGCAATTTTCTTTCTCTCATTTAAAGATTATTGTGTTCAAACCTTGCCTAGCTTCCTAAAGAAACCAGGGCTGTGTAAGAGTACTCCAGGTGTTCATCATCTTCTCTGACCCTCTCATCACATATGAACTGCGTGATTATCTCTTTGCTGAATTTGACATAGGAGTGAGGAGTCTCAAAGACATTACAGGCCAAGACATTTATTCACGTAAGTCCATTCTCTAAGGCCTTACAGGATTTAACCAAACCAACAGAGAAACCCTGCTCACACGGCCACTGAGGGAAAGCTTGAAAACTGAACTTGTCCTTTAGCAACACTGAGTGTCTACCTTCGAAGGAGACCTGAGAAGGGGCTGGGTGCCTGACTCCCCATTCTGATATTCTTGCTCCCGTTGCTTGCTTTTGCTCACACTGCCCGTGTTTCTGTGCTGCACAGGCTATGGAGGTCTGGAATATTCCTTAGGATGTTTTTATCTCAAATACAAATAACATATAATTGCATTTCATTAGTTCCTTACCTTCCTTTGCTCCCCTACATGCTGCTTCCTTTGCATAGCTTATCACTCCACACAGGTCTTCTGTATTTACAGTGGCCCATCAATCAAGTCAAGACAAGTTAGAAGCATTTTTTATTTCAGTGGTACACTGAATTAATTGCACCACTCTATTTCCATTGCTGTGACTAAGAAAATGCTTGTTTTCCTTCATGTTGTCTCTGTGAAACGCTTTCTCATTCAGTGTTTGGCCAACACATCTATAAAGTGTATAGCAAAGACCTTCAGGCATCATATCAACTGGCAATGTTGTAAACTCAGACAAAAATCTATAACCATACACAAGATAATTTTTTTCCAGTCTGCTTTTACAACAGGTGCCACTGCCCTTAATTTCCACATTATTTTTCCTGCCTGCTGGAGTACAGGTGGGACTGCCATGGAACATGGAAGTCTTTTACCTGGGAAGGAAAGGGAAGTGACCAGGGAGCTTGCTGTCTACTTCCGTCTCTCTAATTACAGCTCTTGAGGTGGGAAAAATATTTCTGAAGGACGTCATTATGTGCTGCTGGTCATCCCAGATGTTCAAAGGCTAGAGCTCTCTTGCAGGGAATATCTTTGGGGACCCCAAAGGCTCAGCTGCAGCATTCATGGGGAGGGACCTGTCATTGGCTCTGTAGGGGTAGAGGCCCCACTACGACAAAGTGACTTGTCCCCAGTGGCCAGTGTCACCTCATGAGAAAGCCAACGGCTCTGTATTAGTTTCACCTAAATCTCCACTAAGTAGGCCACTGGCTTAGATCCAGATTCATCCTCATGTCCTAGCTGGGGACAGCAGGTTCAGGGCCTTGGTCAGATTTATTACATGCCCATGTATCAGATTGCTTCAGGAGTTCAGGTCCATTCTTGACCTCAGTTATGCCATGCTATGAAGAATCCCAACAGTTATCCGTGCATGATGGGGAATGAGGAAGAAAAAAACACCCCTGCCCTTTTATCAACTTTAAGCATACTCCCCTTCAGTTCCATGTCTCTTCCTCTTTTTTCCTTTACACTTTTTTTTCCCATTTTTAGTTCTCTGTGGTGCTTCATTTTAGACTGTTTTCACCCATTTAACCATAAAGATGAAAGACAGCCCCAAATAAAAAGCAATTACCAGAATTCATTAACCCAGCAAGGTCAACGCACTGGGTTTCAGATCCAGTGCAGTTTACGATTTCGTTACCACACTGGAAGGAGTCCACGCTGTAGCAGGCGGGACACTGGTACCCATTGGGCACGTTGTCCTCTGGTGGCACTGGAAGGAAAGAGATAGGCCATAATTGGTTTTAATGAGGGAAGGAGAGGAACTATCCAGGTGATAGCTTAGCCTGGAAAGCCTCACCTCAGGTCGGGGCAGGCAGGGGTATAAGGAAAAAGGGAGCTTACATGAGACAGAGATTGTTCGACAGTCATTGCCTGTGCAGCAAGCCAAGTGGCTCCTTGCTTTTACCTTCCCATAGTTCATGGTGATAGGACCAAGCTGGCAAATGCTGGATGGCAGGCAGGACTTGATGGATGAAGGGATTGCCATCCCCCCTGTAATGAAGTGGAAGGCAGCACCAA
>VZSZ01006811.1:70363-97018 GCA_013398815.1 Ibidorhyncha struthersii | reverse complement strand
CACAAGGTAATTCCCTTCCCCTCCAATTAGTTCCTACAGCGGCAGCTGCTAAGCAGCCATCCTAGGGCCTGACAAGGGTGTGGGGACAGCAGAGCCACCCCAAAAGCAGCACCAGTGATCCTGATGATGCCGTCAAAGGAACAAGGGTGTCATCACATCTGAGACACTAGTGAGGAATTTCTCCTTCTCCATGTTGTGCTTAAAGGCAGGGCACAGCCAGCTGGACTTGTTGCAGATGTTCATCTCAGCCAGAATTCCCCAGCCACACAGCTTGTGGGGTGACCCACACACCTCTGACCCACAGCCCACACTTCTTCATGCACAGTCCGCAGAGCGTACTGTCCACAGAGCACGCAGTCTATCGCAGCCACAAGCATCCTGACACAGACAAGTCTAGCCTTTCCTGTGAACTAAACCCAAAAGGTATCATGGGGGGCAGATCAGTTAAGTTGCAGTCTACTGAGGCCCCACCAGCACTGTGAGGAGGAAAGATGGCTTTGCACAAGCAGAGGGAAGACACGCACTAGAGCTGCCAGTACCAAAGCTGGTAGGATATGAGATAACCTCCAGGCTATAAACCAACAGCCACGTTACTGAAACTGGGCAATGACCGAGGCCGTGTCACTAACACACCCAAGTGTGCAGTTGTGTCAGGGCTCAGCACCCATCTTTGGCTTATCAGCCATGAGGACATGGTGATAGCTCAGCCCTGGTGGTGCCATGAGGCTGCCTGGTGTCCTCTTCACTGCTTGAAGAAAGGAGTCTGATGCAGGCCAACTTCTCTCTTCGCCCATGGCCTGTTCACCCTCCATGCTAGATGCCAGCAGCCTTGTGTCCCTCACAGTCCAGCCTCTCAATCCAGCTGTTCACCTTAGCCAGATATCTCCTCCCAGTACGCTGCCTAGGTCCTCCCCTCCACAACTAAGGACCAAGCCCACCCAGTAGGAAGCTGCTGCTTGAGACAGAGGAATAGAGAGCTTTTCCTATCCCAGACCACCCTGATCTCTGGGTCCTCTGTCAGTGAAAGGGAAAATGAACAGCTTATCCAAGGACTTACCGTAAGGACAGTGACAAAGGTGGGGAGAGACACCCAGCCCCCAGCCCCACTCTGAAAGCCGCGCTGGCACACAGTCATAGTGGATATCTCACCTACCTATCATGACCTCATGCAGAATGATGCCGCAAGTATCTTCACCACCACTACAGGTTTTCATGGGGCCAGAGCAGCTTTTTCCTATGCTCTGACAAACCTCACACTGAAGGGAGGTGCCTGGGCAAAGAAGGACACATTCCTCAGTAGCAGTCATGAGGGATCTCACTTCCCCTTTAATTGATGTTTTGCTTCAGCACTTGATCAGCACTTTTCACATTGCCTTTCCCTTATTTTCTCTGTTTTATTGCTCAGTTTGTCAGTTGTTTTTTTAATATTTTTATTATTATTTATTCTAGTATGAACTTGAATTTGGGCAAGTGAAGGGAAACCATTTTGGGATAGCATTTTACACTTTAACCACAAATACCCAGCCAAATTCCCTTGTCTGCTACATGATGATATTTGGTTGGTTTTCCTGGGGTTGCTAAGGCAAGCATCCCCACAAACCCCTCTGTCCTGGCAGGCGTTCAGGTGTCCCTGGATTCCCAGTCACTAAATCATCTCTTTGCAGTGAGCAGGGACACCCAAGGTCTGGGCAACAAGAAGCTGCCAGCAGGTATTGACTGTGCTATGTACTAACAGGGGAATGCCATATCTCTTTGTAGGCGTCGGGGAAACAACTTTACCAACTGCCTGCTGGCACATCTTAGGCAGATCAGAATATCAGGCAGTCAGCAGGAAACACTTAGAAAGGAACAAAGTGTTTATCAAAAGAGGACAAACAGCATGTCTTCCCTGACACACACTCATTGGGACTCAAGGGTCCAGCATGTAGATTAAGAGGTCCAGGGCATGTGTCAGATCGCTAAACCCAGGTGCCATCTAAGGCACCTTGTGGTGGCTGTGACATCTACATGAGGTGGTAGGTATGACACAAGACCTCCAACACACCAGTGCTCTTCTGGAGCAGAGCTAAAGGACAGCTGAAATGACATACAGTGTCTTAAATGTCACACAACCCCATGCATGAGAAAATAAATGAGCCCCTAAGTTTGTGGCAAATTGTGGCCAGAGATCGATTCAGCCGACCAAAGGTTTCTCTGCCTCAGAGTAACCATGACTGTCCCAGCTAGATCACCAGCGACCACCATGGGAGCTTAGACAGCTAGTTCACATTGTAAATGCCTACACCTTCATCTGCATGTTGGCCCACAGCACCAAATATCCCCCAAGACTGGTCACCCGTCTGCAGTGCAAATCCACCCAGATGAGAGGTTCCTATGGCTCAGTCAGCAGGAATGTCCCCCCGCGCAGAGCACCTATTCCCAAACCTCTTCCATGCCTTGCAGCCCCGCAGGTCCCAGCAGAAAACTCACCTGGGTCCAGGAAAACCAGAAAGAAGCTAAGGCCAAGGGACACTTTCATGCTGATGGGGTATAAGCACAGGGAGCTGCCAAGTCTTGCTGAACACAGCACTGTGTGCCACAAGGGCTTTACAAACTGCAGGAAAAGAGGATGTTTTGGGGAAGTGGAAGTTGGGGAAGTGCTCTGAAGAATATAGATACTGCAGAGCACTAGCACCAGTGTTTGTTTTTTCATTTAAAGCACAAGAGCTGCCTTTTCCTCCACATGAGGAGTGCTGTTTTTCTTTCCCAGTCCAGACTACACAGCCTGTGGGGAAAGACTGGCTTGCCTGGGGTCTATCAAATATGTCTCCAGTGCAGACTTTGTTTGAATAACATTCATCCTCTGCCATACATATGAATAACAGAGAAGAAACCATTTGAACAGCCCTGTTGTGCTCTCACCATTAGGCCCAAAGAAGCAACATGTAGCAAGGGCCAGCTGGGAATTTTCCTCATGGCTGAGTTTTTGCTGGCTGGTTTCCCATCTCCCTTCCCATCAGACAGTCAGGAGCTCATATACCCTAAGTACAGTGGCGAAGCAGGGAGCTCCCAGCTGATGTGCAGCTCCTGTTTGCAAAATAATGCCAACGCGCACCTTGGAGCAGGCTCAGTCAAGGGTTCTCAGGGTTGAATATGTCAGAGCTGCGACACGGGTCCTCCAGGGTGTGGGTTTTGATTGGAAGTTGATGAAACTCGGAAGCTGATAAAAAAGTCTTCTGTTGTACCACTGGGCTTTAAATCAAACCAGCCAGCAGGGAGAAAACATCAACGTGGCTGTGAAACAGCCTGGTCACAGCTTAGGTAATGTTATGGCAAGTTTTCCACACACTTGAGATCTCATGATGAGCTAATGCCAAGCAGCAGTGACCAACTTGCCATCGGCCCAAAGGTTCCCTGCCCCATGTGAAGGCTTTATTAGGATGTGCTGCCTCACTGAAACTGTTCCCTACTCTGAAAGGGTACCCTTCCCTATCCTCTGTACTCCTGTCCTGCACCAGATCAGACATGGCCAGTTAGTTTATGGTCCTCCTGGACTTTTTCCATTGACAGCAACAAAGAACAGAAATGCCCTTGTCCCCCCTCTCAACTGGAGTATCAGCTCCTTGGGCAAGATACTGCTCCAGGCAGACTTTTTGCTCTGTAGCACAGCAAGAGTGCTGGGCTTATCTGGTCTCCAGACACAAAGGCAACCCAAACAACAAGTCCTCTACAGCAGGGGCATGCAGACCACAAACACAGAGATAACAAATCACAAATATGAGGTGCAACGACCTTCCGAGGCTCACCCAGTCCTTCCCGCTGCCCAGGACAGCTCTATCCCAGGACATCTGCCTGTGGGGTTGTGTCATGTAGCAAGGAAATCCTGTCTGCTGGGGAGGGAGTCTCACCTTGAACCTGGCAGGGCTAGGTGTTTGGTGAAGAGCAGAGAGGGCTTCATTTCTGACGTTTCCTGCTGATGCACAAATCAGCTAAGTGCTGCTCCTGGCTCCACAAAAGACTTCCTGCAAACCCATAGAGAAAAATCACAGCTGGTCTTTCTACTCACGTTTTTGCTTTGATTTTCTGTTTTTCTCTCCCACCTTACTATCTGCTTTTCCCATTTGGGACTAGCCTTATCAGAGGAAAAGTGGTTTTGTGATATTTCCAAATACATTGTGTAGTCCAGTGGGACCTCTTCTTAGCTAAGCCCACAGCACTATGACAATGGAAATTAGTGCAATCACACTGGATAAAACCCTAGGTCCCCCAAAAAGCTGGTATCACAAGAAGACAAGGGAGAATGATAGCACCTTGAATTTCTTTTTCAGCTCAGAAATGTTCTCATGCCACAGTAGATATGCTACAATGAAGTCAAACATCTGACTGCAGACAGTCCAGGATTAAAATTCATTCCTCATTGGTCTTAAACCTCAGGCTGAATAAAACCCTGTCCCCAGGCAGGCTGGGGTCCTCAGATTGGGGTGATCCTGCTACTTAACTACCTGTGGGTCTGCAGACACAGATAGGGAGATGGGTGGATGTGGCTGTTTCTGGTGACTTAAATTTCATGCCCTTTCATTTGAGATGATTACTGAAGTGCCTGGGGGATTTTCCCTGAATGACATGACTGCACTAGCCCCACTGAATTATATTGAATTCACCTGTTTCCCAGCTCTCGTGGAGGGAGGGTGTGAGCTGCAGCCTTTTCATGTGCATTTTTAGAGATGAAATCAAGCGTAGCAAGGAGGAGCCACAATCTGCAGCAATAAGAGACCTGGAAAATAAGACTTATGAGAGAAGATGGAAAAAATAAAAGCACTCAGGGGACACCCAGTCATATCACATATATCTGCAAAAACAAGGGCTGGATAGGAAAAACTATCACAGGAGGCTTACAGTAGGCATTGGGGGAACCTTCTAACTGTGACAGTAGTGAAGCTGATTGCCTACGAAGGTGTGGATCCTCCATCCTGGGTGGCTTGGAAAAACAAGCTAGACAAATACTTATTAGGGAATTGTTTAAGTTGATGGGATCCTGCTCCAGGGCTAAGAGGTGGATTAGTTGGTCTCTCGCAAGATCCTTTCTAAATTGGTTCCTATACTTTAATTCCATGGTGTGCATGAAGCACCCGTCTTCTGCAGCATGTCCATGTTTCCAGAAGCAGAGGAGGGTGATAATATGATAGTCACGCTCTACGGGGAGGTGAGGTGCAGGCTGGGAGGTCAGAGAAATTTGTGAGGAGAGAAAAGTTAGAAATCCAAACTTGAAAACAGCATTGGCAGGAAGGTGAGAAGAAGGGGATACGTTCAAAAGAAAGATGTTCAGCAGAAGAAAGATGCTTGTCTAGGCTAGAGCATGGACAAAAATAATATGTGAATTTGTCATACGGATTTGTGGCAGAAAATGCCAGTGGGTTTCACAGAATCATTTAGCTTGGAAAAGACCCTTAAGATCATTGAGTCCAACCATCAGCCTAACACTGCCAAGTTTACCACTAAACCATGTCCCTAAGCACCACACCTACCTGTCTTCTAAATACCTTCAGGGATGGTAACTCTACTACTTCCCCAGGCAGCCTGTTCCAGTGCTTCATAACCCTTTCAGTGAATAATTTTTTCCTAATAGCCAGTCCAAGTTGCTCCCCTGGCACAACTTGAAGCCATTTCCTCTCATCCTAAGAGCCCAAATATGAATATATGTCATCAAAGCATGAAGTTAATGAATCAGGTTTACATCACAGCTCAATCACCCAAGTCAGAAAGCTCTGTAATAAGTAAGAAAAGTGGCAAAGGTATTAAAAAGAAAAGAAAATATAGAAAGGGCTGGGCCTCCATGGCTTGCACAGAAGGTGCTGGGGAAAAGCCTTATACAGACCTAATGTGTTGAAATGGAAGGAGATGCTCAAGGGAGAATGATGATGATGGCTTTAAGAAAGAAGAAGTGATATTAGAGCTAAGGATAAACCTTCTGATGGTGAGATCAGCTGGAGCCAGCATGAGCACCCTGTTCCTGTGATGAAACAATTGAGAACAAGCCAGAAGGACAGCGTGTGCCTGGGATGAGGGCAAAGCTGACACAGCCCTGGGACTCAGGAAGCGCACTGCAGCAGCCAGCCCTCCTCCCTTGCAGTTAACTGTGGCTTTGGGGGATGGCAGAACCATGACAAAGGCTCCCCTCCCATCATCTGGGAAGCCAGCAAAGCACATTCTGCAATGGTGGACAAAAACAAGAGCCAGGACAGAGGCTTTTGCAATGCAATCTCTCAGCTTAAAGGCACAGCTCACATTGGCAATCTAAATCCAACTGGTGTGTCTCACCAAATGCCTCGTTTGCAGATATCCTGGTCTGCAGACACCCTTTGAGGATCTGGACATATTTATTTGAGATTCACTGGGTGTCACTAACTCTGTGAAACCACATCTGACTCAGGAAGCCCCAACACCAAAGTAGATGAAGCTGGCAGAATATAAAATCATAGAATCATCTAGGTTGGAAGAGACCTTTAAGATCTTCGACTCCAACCATCAACCTAACACTGCAAAAACCACCACTAAACCATGTCCCTAAGCACTAAGTCTATATATATTTTTAATACCTCCAGGGATGGTGATTCCACCATTTCCCTGGACAGCCTGTTCTGATATTTGTTAACACTTTCAGTGAAGAGCTTTTTCCTAATGTCCAATCTAAACTTCCCCTGGCATAACGTGAGGCTATTTCCTCTTGTCCAATCATTTGTTACTAGCGAGAAGAGATCGATCCCCACCTCACTACAACCTCCTTCCAGGTAGTCGTAGAGAGCGATAAGGTCTCCCCTCAGCCTCCTTTTCTCCAGGCTAAAAAAACCCAGGTCCCTCAGCTGCTCCTCATACGACTCATTCTCCAGACCCCTCACCAGCTTTGTTGCTCTCCTCTGGACACGCTCCAGCACCTCAATGTCTTTCTTGTAGTGAGTGCCCCAAAACGGAACACGGTACTTGAGGTGGGGCCTCACCAGTGCTCAGTACAGGGGGATAATCACTTCCCGAGTCCTGCTCGCCACAGTATTTATGATACAGGCCAGGATGCTGTTGGCCTTCTTGGCCACCTGGGCACACTGCCGGCTCACATTCAGCCAGCTGTCCACCAACACACCCAGGTCCTTCTCCACCAGGCAGCTTTCTAGACACTCTTCCCCAAGCCTGTAGCACTGCAGTAGTACAGAAGTACAGTATCATACAAGTTGGCTCTCTTCTTCCTCTTCTTCAGAGCTCTGCTTACATCCACTGGCGTGTTTCTTTTGTTTTGTTTTGTTTTCTAGGCTCCTACCCTCAGCAGAGCATAAGCACTGCACCCTGCAGCCAGCTCTAGGAATGAGCACCTCTTCAGTAAGGTTTGGCCACCCACCAGCTGTAGCAGCAGCTTGATGAGGTTGGGGTGGCTGGAGAGGAGCAGAGCAGCCCCCATCATACCTGCTACCACTTCTTGGACCTGAGCAGAGAAGGGGAAGCAGGTGAAGCTGAAATCAAAACAGAGACCTGAGGAAGAATATGGTCATGTGCATGCTCCAGGTCATGGATGATAAGTCAGATGCATGTCTCCATGTCTGGTTGAAGCCCCATCCACAGAGTCCTTGCATGGCCTAGATGCTCAGCTAGGTCCAGAGAGTCACCCATGCTGGTGGCAGCCACAGCAGTACGGTCCCCCACTATCCCCACATTACCAGGACACAGCTCCAGAACTAGACTGGAGGGGACATGATGACCATAATACCCATTTTTAACCACAATGTGCTTCTTTTTCTTATTCTGTTAGAGGACAGTCCTGACTCTTACACCTCACTAGGCTAACATGAGGCTGCCTGTGGCCACAGGACCCTGTATACCCCCCAACAATTCTAACACCATCAGTAAGAGAGAACAAGTCCAAAAAACTGAGGCAGAACTTCTGTGGGAGCAATAGAGCAAAGGTATCTCCCTCACCTCCCTTTACCCGGGGTGCAAGAGGACAGAACCACAACGTGTTGGGACATTTCAACAATGAAGTCATCCACAGCCCATAAAAAAGATGTAGAAGAAAAATCAAACCCACCCATTTTCTGAGCTGATTCCTTGTTTTGCAGAACAGAGATTGGCAAAACCTGCCAATCTAGTTAACCAGGCCCAGAAACATAAGACAGTAACCCTAACCACATCATGCAGGGATTAGTACGCCCGTCCCAAAGGGTTAGAGCAGGAGGAGTCTCACTGCTTGCTTGCTGGCTACAGGCTGAAGAAGCTTTTGAAGATCATTTGTCTCAGTTGTGACTGCACAAATTAATAAACCAGCAAGGTGGTGGGAGGTCATATAAATCTAATTGCCAGTCCTGATTAGGATCTTCCCAACAGCCCACAAGGCACCCCATCTGTTGTGTTCCCCACACAGCATCTCACCAACTAACCCCAGCCCAGAGAGGAAGGGAGTTATTGTCTCTCCCCACCTATTGCTTGTTCAGGCTCAGTGCTTGAAATGGGAGCGTGTGGGGGAGGGCTAGTGGTACCCAGATGGTTCAAAGGAGGAAAGTCATCCCTGCTGCCTACATGGGAGCTCACGGTCCCGAGGGTTTGTCAGCGAGGGTGTTAGTGCATGCCTGGAAGAGCAGCATGCTTGTAATAGGGTGCTAATTGTCACACATTAATCTCCCATGAGGACTCCTCTGTGCAGAGCTGTGTATTTACTTTGGAAGTGATGCTGCTTTTACTAATGCGGCACCAGCAATGTGGCAAGGGAGAACCTCATCCTGAAGTGGAACTCAGACAGAGGCTCAGGGGGGCTGTGATAGCAGTAGGATGCCGCAGGGTAGAGGGGATCTCCAACAGCATGGTGCCACCACTGGCTTCAACACGGCTGCACTGAGCCCTGTCCTCGCTCCCATCCCCAGCCATGAGCTCCCTCCTACCTCTGGCCAGTGCTGGCCTGAGAACAACCTTGGGGGATTAGTTTCCAGCTAGGTCAGTTGCTTAAGGAGAGAGGTCCTGTCAGCAAAGACTTTTGGAACCAGGGCAGAGAAGTTGAAGGCTGGAAATAATACAAATGTAATAACATGAAACTGGTGCGTAAAGTTTTTCTCTTGTGGCTAAAAAAGATCATATTTAACATATTATTGCACAGGTACAACAACACCATAGTGCAAATACACACAACCAAATTACTAAATATTATCAAATTATGCAACTTCATTTTTCAAGAGACCAAGACCTTTAAAGGGCTGTATTGTTTTACCTTTGATCTTACACCATTTATGGCAATGATGACATTAACACTGATGAATTTTTAGTACCCTGACCAGTATATACCTTTTCAATTGAAATAATTGCCAGGGAATCCAGCTGCTTTTCAGGTATCCTGGAACGAAGATAGATTTGCGTGCATGTTAGTATGTTGAACAATCTTTCTTTTCTGGCATTAATGATCAGCAATGTCATCTTCAAGCACCAAGACAACAGCAACTAATTAATTCACTGGTAAATAATGTAAAAAGTAAGTACTTATTAGATAGATAGTCACCGTCCTTATTAGACATTCTTATTTCAACCTCTACTTCAGTGATTTGCTCCAACATGTGACTTAGTTAACATTTGCCAGCAGCAGAGTTTGTTTGCTAAGAGAGTTCCAGGCTGGCAGCTGAGGCAGACCAGTTTACCAGTTTTAACTGGACCATTAAAATAAAGCAAATGCTGCCATGGGCTGGTGTCAATAGACAATGAATGTAGAAGAGGGGGCCAGTCTTTTAATACAACATCAATATCCACACATTTTACTTATTGTTAATGACAGTGGTTAGGACCCTCGAAATGAATAGAAATTCAGCATTTCAGGGGTCACTTCTAAGTGTGTCACCAAGTAATTTGTGTCCGCTCTTCCCCCTTGGAGAACTGGCTTGACCTCAGGTCTCTAGTAACTTGACTTAACGTGCCTGAAAGCCTCTGTCTCTTCTAAATGGCCTTCTGGTTTGCTCCTTTCTATAAAAAGAGCCCTCCCATCCACCTGAAGGTTGGGGTTGGTGATGAAGATCCTAAGTCCTGGGAAGCACAAGTGTCTGCTTTTTGCATCACACTGGAATTTGTGAAGGAAACAATGAAAAGAAGAGGCTTCCTTTAAAAGCCTAATTGTGTGGGCAAAAAAAAAGGAGCCAGCCAAAGCCAACCTGGACTTGAGACATCCATGTTTTGCAGGTGCTAGGCTGATCTGGGGGATTTTGGAGGACAAATATTCATTCAGTCTTTTACTCACCCACTCCTTCCCTTCAGCTATCCACTGTTCCCATCTGGGCACCTCTGGCACAGGAAGCCTCCTTAAAACACACTGCAAGATACTTGGAAACATGAGATGTGTAATGGTTAAAGGGATTCATTTTTGCCCTTGATTACATTTATTGTTAAAAATATTACATTATCTCTTTCCCACCCTTTCTTCCTATTCAGTCAACTACTAACCAAGTCCCACAGGCAGGAAACAAGATCTTATCATGAAAACTAGTAGTCATGGCTGAGTAAGACATGCCCTGGAAATAGACAGATGCAGCCAAATCAGGAAAACGAAAAATAAATGTGTTACCAATAGGCCCAAAACAAAAGGCTAGGCTGTGGCTACAGACTCTCCCCATGGTGGGCAGTATTTGCATGCAGGTATTTCTTTGAACCATCACACAGGTGCAGCAGCTCTGTTTATACTGGAGGTCTTTGAAGCCTGAAGATCCAGACAACCTCATTTACCACCTTTTCTTAAATTGAGGTGATCTGGAACTGACTGAACCCTTATTACAATTTTTGGCATCCCATCTTTGAGACCTGTGACCTCACTCCATCGATGCTGTTCATTCCTGTTGCAAGATTTTTCCTGCGTGTGCAAAGCACACGTCATTTCTAATGAACCCAGGTGTTGTGTTCTTATCAGTGCCAGCTTCTGCCTCCTCTTCCCAGTCCTTTATTGTGAAGCATGACACATTGCATAAGGAAGAGCCAGGAAAGGCATGCCCTGCAGCACCAAGAGACATGCTCCCAGCTTTCCAAACAACGCTCATCTTTCCCATCACTTTCCAATCCAACATTATTCATTGTGTGATAAGTGTCATAAAATAAAGGCATTCCAAGATGAGTGTGTCACACAACACTAACAAGAGCACATTTGCTCAAAGCCTCCATTGGTTTGGGCAGATTTTATGGTCAACTGTCACTTTCAGAAAGAAAAAGCTCTTGCTGTGTTTGCCTGGTTGTTGTTAAGAGCTGAAGAAAACATGGGTTTTATTCTTGCATTTTCTTACACGTTCATGAGGAAATGCATCCATTGCCCAAGGTAGGGCAGGCACCAAGCAAAACAACTGTTTTACAAGCTGTAGTACTGTGGGATGTTCAAAGATTACAGCAAATATCAGATAAATGCCCAGAAACAGCAAACGATGAATGGCAGGGGGAGAGATCCAAGCAAACCTCCACAGTACCCAGTGAGGAGACACTTGCAGTAGCTCAGCACAAGCTGGTACAACTTGTGGCACAGCACCATGGGGAGATGTCAGATCCGGTCCTGCAATCAGGTTGGGTGTGGGGGTGCTGTGCCAACCTCCAGGACCCAGAGCAAAGGGTGCTGCCCTGCACCACGTGGAGATGCTCACACAGCAGCTTCCCATCTGGTTACACCAGTCATCAGGGGTCAGAAACCAGTGGCAGCTGCTGGTGGCCAGTGCCAAGAGCTGGGTGAGAAACAAGACAGATTACTTCTTCATTGTTTGCCTTCAGCTGGGCAGATAGGAAAGAACCTGGCAGAAGCAATGAGAAGACAATAATGAGAGACTTTGCAAGGGACAATCAAATTCTTCCATGGATACCATGCTCCTATTTAGTCAGCCCAAAAGGACGTGAACTGGACTTTCTCACTCACAGAAACACACAGAACCACAGAATGGTTAGAGTTGGAAAGGATCTTAAAGATCATTTTGTTCCAAACCCCTGCCGCTGGCAGGGACACCTTCCACTAGCCCAGCTTGCTCAAAGCTCCGTCCAGCCTGGTCTTGAACACCTCCAGGGATGAGGCCTCCACAATTTCTTTGGGAACTTCTACCAGTGTCTCACCATCCTTGTGGGGATAAAAACCATTCTGGCAAGGAGCTTTCTCCAGGATAATATATGATAATAAATACATTTTCACACACAGCTCCTCACTCTGCTGCACCAGCCAAATAGCAACTGGTTTCAGCAAGTCAGGAGACTAAGTTACAAGATGTCTTGGGGGCCTTTGCAAACTGTTTGTTTATATGAAATCAAAGTTTTACAACAAGAATATGTCCCAATAAAAAGTTTCTTAACATATCAGTGACACAGATGCAAACAAAATGCCCCCAAACATGGTCTTTAATTGGTCTGCCCCACATCTTCAAACCTGGGATATTATAAATATACCTGGTGGGGCTGATACACTGATAAATGGATGGGGGCCTCAAGGAATCATCTGGGAAACCACAAGATTTTAATGAGCCTGCCCCAGAGACATTAGGTTTTATGGAAACAGATTAAAAGAATTTTACTTAACAACTTAATCATGCAGTATAATGATTAAATAAAAAATAATGTCATACAGATAAGGCATGGGAAATTCCAGTGCTAGTGATATGAAATGTATGGAAATGATAATTAGGTGACTGCAGAATGAAAATAAAAGCAAATGTGAGAGAAGAAAGGCAGATATGTAAAAAAAAGTTTATAAGAGTATTAAAAGACTAGAGCAGTTCCATATGAGAGCAAAAAGTCCTCTGTAACATAATTTTTTTCAAGAAAGTTTTTGTCATCTTCAGATTTGAACTTTTGCATGAACATAGAGTGAAAGGTTGAGGAATACAACAGGGATCCAGATCTCTGTGTTGTCTTAATCAGTTCTTTAAAATAGCTGTATAAAGTCATCAAATATGACCATCACATTTGATGTCTGTTTGAGGACAGCCAAAATTACATTCCCTGTTTACATGGAAAACTATAGTGTGAGGCTGACGCAAACCAAAAACTGTCATACCAGTGGTCCCTCCTGGAAAAGGCTCTAGGGCAAATCTGGGGGCTACAAGAGGGGACATATTGCCAGGAAGGATCTTGGTGAGACCATGGAGCAGAGGAACCATGGAGCACAGGACCTTCTCAAAGTCACAATCCCAAGGAAGACCTGCTGACAACACAGATATCTGATGTCTTTTGGGCCATGCCTGGATGACAGCAAGCCAGTAATTCTACTAGTGGAAAGTCTGCTCTTCCTATTCTTTCTCTTCATTAACCAAACCGATGAAACTAGGAAGTAATGACTTCTGGATCTAGAGAGAGATTCAGTTTCGCTTCAAAGGGGTGTTTTAACACATTCTCCTTTTTTAAGTTTTGACCAATTGTGAAGTGAAAAGATTTTTTCTTAAAATAGCCTTCAAAACATCACTTTCACTGGTGGCCTGTCCAGCACCACTCCAGTGCACACTGGCTCTACATTTCTTCATGAATGGAGAACACATTCTCCCCTGGAAGTTTTCTTACCTGATGCCCATGACAACTCATGTACTGGAAAGTCTGCAGCAAGCAGTGGGGACCTCTGAGCAAGTGCACTGAAAAGCAGAACAGATTGGGATTTCTATAGCTCCTGGAGAAGACCTCCAGCCCCCTCGGTGGAAAGGCAGGGCCCATCCAGGTCTGTCTCCTAGTGACATGTAACCAAACCCTAAAAGTGTGTAGGGTAAAGGCAAATGAAGAAAAACTTAATGAAGGGCGTTCAGTTTCTGTCTTTATCCTGGGGATACAGACGGTTAAGAGAAAGGAATTACATGTCCTGGGCAAAAAGGATTGGTGTATTATCCCTTTTCTCTTCCAAAAGGCAATGTTCAGTGGAGGAAAAGGTGAGCTTCAACAGGGCAGTCACACATGCCTCCAGGGATGATGGCTCTTTGGGACCTGTAGCCGTGGACAGAGTGTTAGAAACTATCCTTGTGTCAGAAGTTATCATTGTGACCTTCTTGCCAGGCAGGACCAGGATCAGTACAGACCAGCCAAGCAAAGACAGGCCACAGAATGGCCCAACACTGCAGATCCAGTAGCCGTGGGGCACAGCTTGGATCATCAGGCCAGGGACTTGTCTGTGATTAGGCTGAACACTGAGAAATGCTGCTTCTCTCATTCCCACTTGCCTGCCTGACTCAGACACGGGAGTTCAGTTTAATAGAAGAGGGCAAAAAGCTTGGAAAATGTTGGCATGAAGCACCACCACTTTGTGATTTGTTAATTACGGGCACATCTGCACTTCGAAGTAGTCTGAATACAGTTGCAGCCTTAGAAAAGGGTATGACATCAGAGATTAAAAATTCGCACATGCAGCTCCATGTGCAGTGGCAAGAGAGGATGCAAACAAAGATGAAAGGGAAGACGAAGCTGGGCCTTTGAGAAAGACTCATGCACTCTTCCTATCAGACTTCCCAAGACCTAATAGAGAAACAGATGAAACACAGACTCTGCAAAGGACTTTCTGCCTGTACATATATCCCTCAGTCCCTGCGACAATCCCATTGTGGTGAAAACCCCATGTGGCAGGGTTAGAGATAGCAAGAAGTTTCTCCTGCTCTGAAAGCAATGTGCAAGTGGGGCAAGACACACAACATCATGCTAGAGTTGCTCCAGCTACTCCAAATATAAACACATTTCTTGTTATATAACCTGTTGCTAAGGGACTAGCTTTTGTGTTCCACATGGGTTTGCACCCATCAAGGCCTGCTACTTAAGAACCAGGTGGAAAATAGCTGTAGGATTACAGGTCTTGACCTGCCTTTTGTCTCTGCCGAGGGGTAGGTATTTGCTGCCATACTGGCCTGTCAGAGCTGAGTTGTTCTTGAGGATGGAGCTGGGTAAGCAGAAAGCCTATGTCCTCTCTGTATGCATCCAAGGATTCAAGAAGGCTCCTATTACCAAAAAATAAAGAAGCTGTAGCCACATGAAGCAAAGCTCTGGTGCAGCAAAAGTTGACACGGCTGGAAGAAATGTATTCCAAGGATTACCACTGACCTGGCAGGCTTTGTTCTGGATCAGACCCAGCATGGTTTGTACTGCACTGTCTCTAGCTGAAATCAAATGTCATCTGACTGGACTAAGCCCCTGTAGTATCACACCATGGCAGTTAAGCCAAGATCATCACTTCCTTCTCCCGTATTGTCTGCTTTGTGTGTCTTCCTCCTTCTCCTTCTACTTCCTCCTCCTTTTTCTCCCCTGCACCACTACCAGTGCTCTTGTGCTTTCCTGGCAAGATAGCTCAGGAGGTGGATCCATCTAACATTCACCCAGCAATGAAGAGGGCAATATGGCCAGGCCACGTGGTCAAGCTGGCAGAGGCAGAGAGGACAAGGTGGCAGCAGCCCACATTTGACTTGGCCAATGTTGGCATCGAGCCGCACACTGACTCTGTCTTCAGCATAGTGCATGTGCTGGGTCACGCATGTATAAAAACATACCTGCTGCCTAAAGTCTGTATTATGCATCCTGGCTAATTGAATTTAAATTTATTCAGGACTCAAACCTGGTTTGGTTCAAATCCGTGTTGTGACATGACCCAGCAGCACACAGACCTGGTACTGAGGGTTACAGAAGCACAACCCCCACCTCCACTGTTCGTGCAGTCCCTGGCTTTTTTGCTGGGACCTCTTGCAGGGTCTCAGGTTCATCTTTTTGGATGTGGGCGCACGTCCATCATGGACAGAAGAACTCAGTGGCCCTCCTGCAAGGGAAGCTAAGAAATTAATTCCTCATCAGATGCAGCTAACTGAGTTCACTCAATACGTGGAAACTCAAGTATGTCATAGGACTCTTACAACATCCCCATTCCAAGAACGAACAGGTGATTTCAATTTCTAGACCTTCCTATGCCCCAGGCTGTCCAGAGTTTGGCTTTCTATACATTCAAAGCTAAGAACATGATACTTAAGCTTGTTACTTGTAACACGATGTGCATATAACACAGAATCCCCTCCTCTGCTGGGCTGTCTGGGCTGACATTCACACCGAGAAGAAAAAGGCTCTTCCTTCTCCTTTTGCTCTCCACTATGGGCCCAGAGTGTCACGGCCAAAGAAAACTGCTTCTTTCATTTACAGACTGCAGACAGAGGAACTGGTTTCCATGAGGGAGGATGAAGACAATCTGCATAAAACCAAAGCCAGGATTAAAACCAGTAATCCTGGACAACAGACCAGCACCTTCCGATCCAAAAACGCCTTTGGCCCCAAAGGAAATGGCTGCCTAATTAATGTCACTTGAAGAAGGCATGGGTATGTCTCATACATGTTCTCTGCCAAGGTTACAGTTGGCAAGAGCTTTGCCAAGAGCAGCCTGCTGGCAAAGCCCCATGTTCTCCACTGCATAGAAACACGTCTCTCCTCATTTCAGAGATATCTTCCACCACCAGTGGGCTGCTCCCGCCGTTTCAAGAGCCACCCCTCCGGTCACACTAACCCCTCCAGAGTTACCCTCTGCTTCCACCAGAAAAGGGAGACGAGTCCCTTATGCAATATTTAACAAGCCCTCAAAGCCAGAGATGCTTTGTCCGCATTTCAGCCTAAAGCATGAGTGCAAGACTCAACTAGCCCAGAACTTTAACAAGGCATCACCAAGATGAATCATTACTACCAAGTTATGTGATCACTTAACATTCTGTACACATAACTGGATGAAACCAGCTCTCTCCCCTCTCTTCTTTCTCCTTCATCCAGTCTCCCCAATTATCTTCATCTGTTGAAGCCAAGATCATTTCAGTACCTCCAGCTTGCCAGGGAGAGCTGCCCCAGCTTGCTAGCTGAATTATAACACACCCTCCAAACAAGACTCTGGCTCAGAAATCGCTTAAGTGAGAATATTGCTTAGATGCATAACAAGGAAAGCATGGTTGGATGAGTAATTGATTCAATTTGGATTGAAATGGAAAAATCTAGTCAGGTCCTACTCTCAGTTTTCTTCTCCTGTACTGGCACAGACTGCAGCAGGTCTGTTCTAAGGGCTCAGAGATGAGTTGAAAGCTCTGGGCTAACTTTCCTGCAAAGGTTGGCTGCCTCAGGGTCACCACCGGGAATTCACAAGCAGCTATTATCTTATTGCTAACAGAGAGCTGGGAGAGGGAACCCCAGGGGGGCACAGGTGGAAAAGAGGTAGTTCTTCTGCTTGGGGCCTTATCTGAAACACTCTTTTGCAGTGGAATGATGCTCAGACTTTCAGGACTGGAGCGTAAGCTGTAAGGTTGGGAATAGCCCCAAGGCACAGTTTAGACATGATTTTTGGAAAAGAGAAAGGGTTCCTGTCAGCTGGGGAAAGGGACAGCCAACAGGGAGCCAGGTGCCTCCCAGGGGACAAAACAGGAGGATATCAGCACTGCAAGACAGTTGAGGAGATGTCCAACTTTTTATTCAGAAGAGGAACTGTAGCAGTACACACTTCACACCAAAGATAAGGGAAGGTAAGCTGCATACCTCTGTGCCTCCATGCAGAGCCCAGAGTAGCTAAAAACAAATATGGGAACCTGGTATGGAGCGGCTGTCACTGTCTTCTTGTCCTGCCTTGATCTGTCTGGGGCTGTGGGATCTCAGACAAATCTTTCACTAAATGTATGTGCAACACCTCGCATAGAGGAAGCTGGAGCCCAGCAAGGCTGCCAATCTATTAAGAAAAATAATAAACATGTATTAGATATAATCTCAAAGAGTACAGAGTAGAGAGAGCAAGTCTCTGCCAGGGCAGGGACCTTTCCTTCTGCGCTTCAAGGGAGATCTTCAGCAAAACCAACACATTTCAGTTTGCTTAATGTGTGGGGAGGAACAACTGTGCAGAAATATGTAATACAGGAGCAAGTGTCAGCTTAGCCATGTTTAAGACAGGACAGATTTTCTTGTCCCTCTGACACACCTATCTCCAGCTATCCTAGCAGTATTTCTGCTTTTTCTCTGCAGATAACATGTTTAAATACTTTAAGTTGGACACAGGATATAAACAGTGTCAGCTCTGTAATGCAGAGAGTCTGCACTGACAGCCACATTACAAAAGTGTTGTATGCTCATATTATTGCTGCTCTCCCACCAGCAGCAGCAAGCAGAATATCTTCCTTTTTCCCTAGGAGGTACAGCAGGCACATGGAAACAAAAGTCCATGGTCCATATAACACCTACAACAAAGTCTGGAGAGAGAATGGGGGGGGCCTCCTTCATGAGGTTTGTGAAGAGTCTTGCAGAAAGGATTGTGGCATCTCTCATAGCATCATCCCCAATGTAATCCTTCATGACATCATCCCTCTAGAAGAAGCACAACCCAAGGTTTCCTTTCATACATTCAGGCTGGCACAGCTCAAAGCAGGAAATTGGCTCAGGACTTCCTGGGGCAGGGGAGGAGGTCTTTTCCCCAAACATTGATTCTCAATGGATTTCCACCTCTGCTTCTTAATCTTCTTTCTCTGCACTCTTGATTCCCACCGCTCATCTACCCTAGGGGCATTCACTTGAGTGTTGCCACTCTATTAAATGTGAATTGAATTAGGCAGGAGGCAATTATCTGTGCTGGAACTTTCCCAGGGTATCAGAGCTAACATCCTCAGCAATATCTGATGAGATCTTTACTGGCTACAAGCAACACAGGCATCATTTAATGATGGTACTTCCCACACTGCTCCTTAATATGCTTTTGGGACAATGCACTGCAGAGTAAGTCAGAGGGAATGGTTAAATCACACTCATCTTCACAAAGCAATTGGGATTTTCTTTTGAGATGTCTTTCAGTGCAGATCTGCTGTTTGGCTTTTTACTCACAGGTGATTGACAAACAGTCCTCTGGCATGAGCCACGTTTGGTGTGCAAACTGAGCACCCACGTTAGCGCACTGCTGAGTTTTTGGGGAAAGCTCCACCATCAGTGCAGGCACTGGTGAAGGATATTCATGCCCTACCCTGACCTGACTATGAATCTTACTATATTGTTGAATGCCAGACTGATTATGAACCAGTGCTGTGCTTTCATTGCAAATTGGACAAAACACATACTGGGCTACATTAGGACAGTTGTGGCAAGCAGACCAAGGGCATTATTGTCTCCAGTGTTGGGCCCCTCGTTCGGGTATCAAGTGGGTATCAAGAAATTGGAAAAGAAGCAGAGGAGGGCTGCCAAGATCAGGAGACAAAGCATGTGTCCCAGAAGCAGAGACTGAGGGAGCCGGGATTGTTTAGTCTGGTGAAGAGGAGGCTGAAGGGGAGATCAAATAGCAGACAACAACTAGTTGAAGGGTCACTACAGTGACAGCGCAACCCAGCTCTTCCCAGCAGGGGCAGATGATATAACAAGGGGCAACAAACTGGAGTTTGGGATGTTCAGGGTGGACACGAGGAAAAGCTTTTTAGCTGGGAGGCAGGACCAGCCCTGGGCCTGGTCACCAGAGCTATCTCCATCCTTGGAGCTTTTGAAGACACAGGTAAACAAAGACACAGCCAGCCTGATTGAGTGTTGGGGATAGCCCAGCTAGTTGGAGCAAGAGTTTGGAGGGAAGATCTCCAGAGATCTCTTCAGACAAAAACTCTGTGGTACAGTCCTCCCACCAGCTTTGCCAGCTTTCTGTGTGGCCGCACAGAGGGTCAGTGAATTGCTTTAGTTGAAAAATAAGCCAGAATAATATGATTTGTTTCAGGCAGATCCATTCTAAGAGTTCCCATGCCAGCCTGGGAACAGACATGAGTGGTCTGTGGCAGACAGCCTCCAAGTTGCCACCACTACCAACAAAATGTATATAGGATCACTGGTAATCTAACATCTGTCTCAGAGAAGTTTATAATTTGGGACTAACACAACTCAGTAGTTTCCTAACTGAAGCAGTTTCATGTCCATGTAGAATATGAATGAAGGACTGGAGCCCTCAAAACCTAGGTTATGGATCAGTCTCCCTTAGCCAAATCATCTTCAACTTACTGCTTGTCAGTCTCAATCAAGAGCTTTTAATGAGCCACGTGTGCGAGTACAGGTAGGAGCCTGAGTCCTGCCTCACCGTACGATAACAACTCAGTGTAAGTAATTTCACAGGACTGCCTCCTAATCAATTCAGTAATGAAAGAGATCATTTCTTTCTCTCCTCAAGGGAGAGGAAGGAAGATTTGAATCTGAATAGAACTTCCCATTAAGTTTGGGTACAAGAGAAAGACAAATATTGAAATATGCATTTGCATCCATGAAGGACAATTTAAGGCTGCAGAGTTTGCATAAGAAAAGCATAACACAATAGATTGAGAAAGGGGTCCTGGGCAAGCTGTGTGATGCACAGCAAGAGAGGTCACACAGGCCAGACTTAGGATGACTAGTACAAAGTGTGGTTTTCTCTTATTCATCTTTTCTTCCAGCGTATTCAAGTCTTCTGTTTATTTTGCTTTCATAGACAAATTCTTTGTTTATGTTTCTTTGGCTTGGCTGGCATCGCAGTTCTTGTTGAATTAATTGCACTCCAAGAAGACCATGCCAATGGGCATGACAATGCTCTCTCCTGCCCATATTACAACACTTCAGGAAACTAAAGGGTTATACTTCAGTCACCTGCATGGACCACACTGGGGGTAGGTAATGGAGAGGGCACATGAGAAAGATGTGTTAGCCAGGAAAGCTCTTTGCAACGTAGCAGGACAGTGGAGAGAGCCTCTGAGGACCCCCAGGAAGGCTGTGCTGTGAGTCTTACGGTGCCTGTGACCTGCAGTGGATCTGGGTCCATTTGGAACAGAATCAAGGTACAAAATGTGGGTTTCTGGTCTCACGCCCTTCTTCAGTTTAAGACAATTGCTCTTCTTTTTTCCTCCTTTTTAATTATAATGTTGTTTAACCCAGGAAGAGTGGATCATTTGTAGGTGTTGTGAGTTCAGAGCCAAAAAGATGGTTACAAATGATGTCTTGACAGAGGGACAGGCTGAGGCCACACAGTTATTGCAGCTCACCACAACTCGTTAAGCTGTAATATCTGGGTTGCTACTGTTCATGTGCGCATAGTCCAGGGTATATCAAGAGGGAAAGGAGAATCGGGAAATCTGAATTCTCATCACTTCCTGCGTCTGCTACCAGACCAAAAGCAAAAGCCAACAGCAACAAAGCTGTGCTATAAAGTGTTAATAACTGCTCCAGCAATATTTTTCCAAGCTAAATTCCCAAGGAACAAGTGTCTGAGTAGGGCTGGAGAAGCAAAAGTCAGTGGCGAATGAACGGTGCCATACAAGTTCAGCAAAGCCTTTGCACAGTAACACCCATTCTGGTGGCACTTTCAAGGACCTAGACAACCATCATGCCAAGAACTGAGCACAGAGTTGGAAGGATCTATCAGATGTCGGGGTGATGTGGAGCTATTGCAGTCACCAGGATGTGTGATCACTTCCTCCAGCTGGTCAAATCCCATGTGGGAAACCATCAGTGGTCACCACAAAGGGTTTGGCTCCCAACCCTGGGTAGTCCAGGTAGCCAGTGTCATTTCCTGTTTTTTTTTTAAACACGTGCATTTACCTTTTATGCTATACTCCTCATTCCTGGGGGAATTTCCTCAGACAACCCCTAGAAACCTCACCTTCTGGAACCCCTCTGTGTTTAAACCACTTTTTGTCTGTCTGATCCTTAGGGTCTCAATCCCTTCTGCCCCATGAATCTTCATCCAGCTGTTGGTTCTTTTTTGACATTGGCTGTAACCGCTATGAAATGGGCATGTGTTCTTAAGTGCTGTGAGGCACTGGGGAGTCCACATCCACAATTAGGTCCCATACTTTCTGTTATGACAACAGAGTTATATGCACAAACACTACAACAAGAATCTAGGGAAATGGGCTCTGGAGGAATCCCAAGGCCTCCCTGGTTGTAAAAGCCAACACCTAAGAGTAGAGTCAGTCAATGTTTTTATTCAAATCACTTTTCAGCCAAATGTGGCCTTCTTAGGAAATTGGAAACTTCTGCAAAAAGCTTAATTATGGTCACATCTCTGGAGCTTAGTGCAGAGGGAGCCAGGTGATGCTCCCCAGGGACAGTCACATTAGGCAAACCACCAATTCCTGCTAGCTTGAAGGTCTGGCCCATGGAGCCTCCTAAAAAGCCATGCTGGGAGGAGAAGTCCTGCCTTGGACACAGGCAAGATTGGAAGACACAGTGTGAGCCATCTCATAGCTGTCTGTAGTCCAGGCTCTGTATGTAACATTCATTTTCTACAAGACACTGGAACCATAGCAGCTGATAGATAAATGATGCTAGAAAGCCAGAGATGGACCTGCTCCAATAGGAAACCTGTCTAGCCCTGAAGGCAAAGAATAAGAAGTAATGTCAGGCAAGAAAGTGAAAAAACAGAGGGTGAAAGGGAGGATGGCAGAGCACAAAGGAATAGCTGTCACTTTACACAAGGAAAATAGAATAGAATAGAATAGAATAGAATAGAATAGAATAGAATAGAATAGAATAGAATAGGACAGGACTATTTCGGTTGGAAGGAACCTACAACAAACATCTAGTCCAACTGTCTGACCAATTCAGCCTCATTTGTCCAAACTAGCCAAACACGAAGTTCTCAGCCGCTCCTCACGAGACATGCCTTCCAGCCCTTTCACCATCTTTGTTGCCCTCCTCTGGACATATTCAAGAACCTTCATATCATTGTTAAATTGCGGGCCCCAGAACAGCACCCAATATTCAAGGTGAGGCTGCACCAATGCTGAATAAGGCAGGATAATCACCTCTTTTGACTGCCTGGTTGTGCTGTGCTTGATGCACCACAGGATGAGGTTTGCCCTCTCAGCTACCAGGGCACACTGCTGACTCACACAGAGACTGCTGTCGACCAGCACCTCCAGATCCCTTTCTGCAGGGCTGATCTCCAGCCACTCCTCTCCCAATTTATACTTGTGCCCAGCTAGGTGCAGAATCCAACACCAATTCTTTAACGAGAATCCTTGTTAAATTTCACCCCATTAATGATAGTCCAATGCTCCAATCTGTCTAGATCCCTCTGCAAGGCATCTTGGCCCTCAAAAGAGTCAACAGCACCTCCCAGCTTGGTATCACCAGCAAACTTGCTCATCTTGCATTCAACTCCTGCATCCAGTTCCCTGATAAATATGCTGAACAGGACTGGCCCTAGAATTGAACCCTGAAGAACATTGCTGGTGACCAGTTGCCAGCCGTTCATTACAAGCCATTGAGCTCTTCCCTTCAGTCCATTCTTCACTCAGTGCACCGTTAACCTACTCGTCTCACAACTGGAAAACTTGTCGAGAAGGATGCTGTGAGGGACAGGATCAAAAGCCTTCCTAAAATCCAGAAAAACTATATGCACCGCCTTCCCTTCATCCGCTTATCATAGAAGGACATGAAATTAATTAAACAGGACTTTCTCTTTGTGAACCCATGTTGACTGTGCCTGATGATTACATTATTCTTTCAATAATACAATAAAACCAGAGCTCCCCATCCTCACTGAACCATGGCCACAAGTGCCAGCCAGTAACTAACCTTAGACATCACTGTGTTTCCCCTTCTAGACCATGCATGCATCTTGCAACCTAAAAAAGTCTTTTGGTCAAACTACCCTTTGAGCTGTGGGCTGGAGGACACACGTGAGGGTGTTGCCCAAGTAGCTGNCCCTGGAGCAGCTCTGCAGGCCATGGAATGAGGAATCCAGTAATGGGAAAAGAAGTGTGAAATAAACACATACCACACCCCCAAGAAAAGTATTTTTCTGCTATGAATTTAGCTAAGAAATAGATGTGGTTTGTACTAATGTTTTTTATACCTTGGAGACTGCACTGCTCTAACACTAACCATGCGCTTGTATAAATACTACCTAAATTAAAGGTTGGCATTACCCCAGCTGCACTCAAACGCCTTGGACAACAAGCCCAGGAGAGTGGCCCGACAACTTCACAGTTCCAAGTCCCCCAGGCGAGCATCACAGCAGGGCTGGATGAGGAAACAGCAGCAAGAAAATCACTTTCCTTCCCACATCTGGGGCTTCATTTCACTTCAGCCTCCCCAGAGACCTGGCCCCTTCCCAATGTGATCTCTACAGCGCCCTGATGACATGATTGTGTTTGCCTGATACCTGGAGGGGATCCATGTGAATCACCCAGAGTTCCTCCAGGGCCTTGAAGCTTTGATCCTTGTCCTCGTTGCTCATTTTTGCTTTCAAACAAGAGAGAAAATAACAAAGATGACTGACAAACACACAAGATAAGGAGTCTGCTCCATGGTCACCAAGTGCCAAGGATACAGGCTCAGGCATCTAACAGCACTGGACAGTGGGCAGGCAGGTGCAATGCTATGCCTGGATCTTACACCAGCGTCTTCCACGAGCCAACTCTACTCCCTGGAACAGCACACGTTTTCCTTCGAAACCAGAAAGACCAACATAATTGTCTTCTTCCCAGAAATGAGTAACAGCACAGAATCACAGACATTTTCTGACATGACTTCCAGCAGTGAGTCAAGGCTTGGTGTTCGGGCCTGGTTTGCCAGAGGGGGAGATGACACCCCTAAACAACGAGAAGGTTCTGGAGACAGGAAGGGTTTGGTGCAGAGCAGAGGGGCAGGCTAGTCAGCATAGTTCCTTGCTTTTCTGGCTAAATGTAAAATAAAGTCCTTAACTAATAAAATGAATAGAAGTCAGTCAGTAGTTTTCATGTGCAAAGTTACTGAGAAGCTGCCATCATTACATTTGCATTTTTTCCCCTTTATTCTCCCCCCTTTTTTCACCTTTTTTTTTTAAATAAGTATATTTCCACATAGGGGAAAATAAGCAAGAATTGAGCTGCAGTAGTCAGTAGCCAAATATGGTGAGGATTGTGTCTAACCAGATGTGCCTAACCAGGTGGAAGCCCTGTGCAAGAACAACCTGCTTAGCCAAAATAGGCTTTCCTCTCTGAAAAGCCCAGTCATCTTTTCAACAATTTTCATCAATTCCATTTTAAACAGGACAAGCTTTGAAAACCAAGATTGTTTCCAAAAATTATATGTATGTATCTATATATATATACATCTGTCTTTCACAACTCTAGAATCCTGTTTCCACAGGTGATTGCTTCCCCATACCACCCTAGCGGATGTATACAAGCATGATGTGATTACTTGGTCTTGCCAGTTCTACATGACTTTAGGAGATCCAGTGTCCCTGACTGAAAATGTGCCCAGCAGAGATCTGTTTTCTGATGGCTTGCATGTGTATGGAGTCTTGTCATCCAATAAATGTCATTTTTACTAATATTCACCTCAGTGGAGTCAGTAACACCATCCCAGTCCTCCATCCAGCCAGAGACTTCCATGAAATTTGTAGGAAATCTTCACTCCTGCTGTGTCTGCCACTCTTCCATGTTTGCCTGCAATGGGCCAAAGTTGTCAGGGGAACAGACAGACACACACACTCACTCACTCTCTCACACACCCAGACTACGTGATCACGTAGTCCTGGTCTCTTGGGGAAACCAGACAGAAGCAGATAATCATCTCCTCATTGTATGTCTCCAAGAGCAAAATTATCCCCTGCAGGAGAGATCACTTCTTGTGTGGGTAGATTTCCCTGCCTGCAGAATGATCATACACCAAAAACACGAGATGAAGAGTACCATGTGAGCTCCAGATCCAAAGCAGAGATGAAGCTTATTTTGAAGCTGACAGCTTGTTTGCACGCAAATTACTTTAGATGATTTTTCCTAGGTTTCCTTTGAAGAAGCTAAACAAAACCTCATACAAAAAAATACTGAGTTGCCTGTTTATCTACATGTTTTTCAGCTGATACTGAAAGGTATAGCCAAGAGTTCATCTGCAATACAAACCTTCCCCCTAATACAAAACAAAAATGAGCCGACACTTCTCTGCCCACTTTGGCATGGGACAGCTCTGATGCCAGAGGGGAAAAAAACATGAGACCAAAGCTACGAGCAAGGGCATACATGATGAAAGAATATCCCCCCACCTTTTCATCCATTTCCTTGTTTATGCTTTCTCCTGGCTTTGAATTGGAGTTTCTCAGTGATGTGCCTCATGATGCTTCCGAACATGCACAGGAGAAAGAGGGTAAGGAAGGAAAAGATGATACAGGAGAAAATAACAGAGGGTTTCCAACCTGCAAGTCATCTCGAAGGACCCTGAGAGCCTGCTGCTGTGCTTATACACGTGCAATGCTTCCAGACATGGTGACAGGGAGATAGATCTTCAGCAGGAAAAAATGAGTTAGAAAGTGGCCTGGGGGCTGAGGGAACATGAGAAACATATTAGGAAATACAGATATTAGCACAAGAGCAGGAGCTACTTCCAAAACACTGAGAGGGTGCAAAGTGACCAAACTGCACATCAAGGGTGGAGAAACAACAGCCCAAGGGCATCAGGTGATGGAGGTCTCATCCCAGGCTCACGTGGTGCTCCAGGCAAGGCCATGGTATGGTACATGTGTGGAGCAAAGGCAGGGACAGGCAGGCAGCAGGGGATGGGAAGTCACCTGCCTCTGTCCCTTCATCTGCATCCACCGTGGAAACGTCCCTTGTATACCCCTGCCCAGTGAAATCCCCATAGCCAGAGGCTTCCACAGGAAAGGAAGGGGAAGGAGGAGGGAAGGACTTCAACAGATTTGCTCAAAGTTCAGCTGAAATGGCTGAGTGGATGTCCTGGGGGGGAGATGAGGAGACAGTGAGGACCCCTTCA
>VZSZ01006811.1:14764-48479 GCA_013398815.1 Ibidorhyncha struthersii | reverse complement strand
CAACCACTTTGCTGCTTTGGTTTCTGTGGTCCACGATACGCTCATACACCAAAAAGCTCCCAGGTGGCCACAAAGTCAAGACAGCCCTGATTGAAAAGCAGTTAGGAATTGTTTTGTTCTTTCTTTGTGCTTCTACAGCAGTGAATCACAGTTAGTCTGACTTGGAAATCAATTATAAACAGCAAGTTCCTTCTCCTGCAAATGTAAAAACCAAACAGAGCCAGCTTTGGTATTTACAGCCAACAGAGCAAGGCAAACAGATCGAGCCTTTAAGGGAGGCATGGAGGCCTGCCACTGGAAATCTAGCTTTAGTGAGTTGCTACAGTAATAACACAAACAGCAAGTGACTGGGAAAATGCCTTCAGCGTTTGCGTTGCTTAACTATTGCCAGCAAGCGGTGCTTCTGACATAGGTATAAAGTTCAAACCTAAAGTACCACTTGAAAAGTGCATCTTGAAGAGGAAAGAAAAAAAACAACAGTCATTTTAATTATCAGAGGAAAAGTAACATCAGCGTTACTCTTCTTGTAATGGAAAGGACATTACTTGCAGACTAAAACCACGTTGTGCAAGGTGCTGTACATAGCAAAAGCAGCTTGCAAGCAAAGAGCACCTCGCCTTTGCGCTGTTCAGAGCTTGGCTGCCTTAGTTGGGTTATTTTTCTTATCTTATCTTAAAAAAAAAAAAAAAGGCACTATTTTGTTTGGACATTCCTCTACCTTTACAACCTCCTTAAAAAATAGGAAAAATAAAATCAAGCACTAGGTTAATTCTTACAGGCAAAAAGACTTTGCAGGGGTCTGAAATTGCTTTCTCTAGAAGAGCTTGAGAGCACTGTGGTCATTATGCAAGTGAAAGGGAGGAGGGAAGAATCTGAAACCATGCCAATATCCACAGTGGGGCAAGTTTTACATTACACAGTGAAATTTAAAGTAAGCTGCAAACTTTAAACAGTGTCCTTCCCTTCGGCTCAGGAAGTTAATTTCAGTATGAACAATATCAAACCTTAAATCCATCGCTAATATTGTTCTGCTCTAGACATATTTGCGTATTTGTTTTCAGTCAGTTCCATTTCCCGTGAAGACAATTTCATGGATTCCATGTCTTTCCTCAGATATTTTATCATCTGAAGCCCATAAGATATATTTACCAGGCTCAAATACGCATGCACACTCAGCTCAGCCTGCTGGTAGGGTGGGCAGCAGGGGCTTTAGCAAGGTACAGAATGACAACCTCTCTCCTGGGATGGTCCAGTTCAAACCACTACCCAGGCCATCTGAAAGGGTAAGAACATCAAGACCCTTTCTATTTTAGTCAGGTGATATAATGAAAAGATGCAAAAGAATCGGGGCGGTAGGGAGTAAAAAAATAAAAAGTTTTTTAGTAAAAATAAATAGAATCTGTAAGTGTCGCTTCATTAACAGAAGAATAAACTCGGACAGCTCCAAGGCAGAAAGGGATTGATGCCAGCAGAGCCATACTGCAGGCTTGTTGCCCTGGAACCCAGTTCTCTCTCTGTATACCCTGTTTTTGTCTGCTGGCAGCTGGGGAGCATTCACTATCTTTGGGACTTTCCCATTTTTCCCACCAGCCCACCAGATCTTCTCCCACATGGACACAGTACCCGCAGTCCTCCTGCACTGTTGCTGCAGAAGATCCCAGGTCACTTTTGGAAGACCTATGAGGTGGAGCTGAATGTGTCACTAATTCCTGGAGAAGGTGAGGGATCTGCTTATACACTTACCCACACACCTTAAAACAATGCAGGTGTGATGCTCCTGAGGACAAGGCATGTGTTGCCAACTTTTGCCAGTGCATCATCCAGCCTTGCTCATGGGTGCTCATTACCACCCTCATTTTGCAGGCGGGTTATTATTTTGGACCAAATCCTTCCTTGGGCTCTGAGCACATCTCAGCTCCTCTCTGCCCCAGAAAGGCAAGGCTGTAGAGAAAAGTAATCTCCATCATACCAGCTAATACTGTTGGAAGAAGGAACAACATTTTTTGAATCACAAGCCCTTCTGAAAGCTCAGATCCACATGGCTAAAGGCTTGCCTTGTTTCTCCAAGAATATTAACTTAGCTAGGAGGAGACATTATTCCTCCTTAGAAGTCTTACCTTGCTTCAATCCTGAGACTAACTGCAGCAACATCAGTGATTCATACACAGAGGCTTTCTACCTGTTAATCGCTTTCCTATCAGCTTCTACCCGCCTTAATCCCAAATAATCCTTCACTGAAGAATCAACAAAACTTGTTTATAAGTCCTCAAAGTGGGTCTCTGATGATAAAGACATTGATTGCACTGTGCGAAGCTGCTTTCTTTTAAGAGTGGTAGCATTTTAGGGGGACTCAGCTGAGCTCCCTATGCTCCCACACAAGACCCAGTAGTCTCCGCTTCCTCACCAAAAAAGAATCTTATTTATTAAAGCATAAGATAGTGTGTCGATCCTTTTGTGTTGTTCCCAGGAGCGCCTGCAACTTCATCAAACCTTCCTCCGTTTTCAGATCCTACAACTATTAGATTTGTCCCCTAACAGTCCTGCCACCGGTTACAAAGAGGTGTAAACCCACAGTCACTCCACTGAAACCAATAGGATTGCTCTGGCTTTACACTACTTCAGAGGAACTTTCACCTGCAGGTATTCACTGCGTGAACACCAACTCATTTCTGCTCCAGTATCGACGCAACAAGCTCATGGCCTCTTGGGCAGTCCTGCATTTTTGGATGCAGGTGCCCAAAGCCAGATATCCCTATCTCAGTTTTGCTATGCCAGCATTCGCTCCCAGCTCCTCACGCACAAGTGTCCTATTTCTTCACATCTGCCTTTGACTTCAGAGCAAGCCAGGGCCACTAAAAACATCTTCAAACCAACTGACTTACGCAGATATCTACCCCGCTTTACCCCTTATATCCCATCCCTTTGGAAACTGAGCATTAAAACAGGCAGAAGAGTTTTGTTGCCATTCACCACTTAAAAACACATCAACTGACTGCTCGGCACTGTCACTGATGTAGCAAGCACAAGCTCCTGATCAGCTGCCGGCACAAGCTGCCACGGTGTCGTACAGCCCCACTGATAAGGCCCTGGAGAACATGCAGACAACAGCAAAAAAAACCCACTGCAACAGCTTAAATTCTGGCTACTTTTTCTCCATAAGAAGCACAAGGAAAACAAAGTGAGGTGAGGAAAAAGCTTTCACTTCCCTGGGTGATAACACTTGAACTATTTCAGTGCCAAGAAAATATTCCAGGGCAGAGAGAAAGGAAGTTTTGCACGCTTTCTTGCAAAACACTTGATGCTGACACAGAGACTTGTTGCTCCCTGCACTTTGCAAAAACATGAAGCCCCCAAACACCCAACAAGGTCTGCAGAGTCCACCCTTTGCCAGCAACCCCAAAGCTCATCCCATGGCAATTTGCATGAATTTTTTTCTTGTTGATAAGGACTTCTCTCGTCCCTACGGGGCAGGTTGCACTTGTGCTGGACTCATCCCCGGCGCAAACTCTGGCAGCAGCACAGCCCCTTCACCAGGACAATTTGCCCCCACACCCAGGGGTTGGAGAGCATCCCCGCACCACAGCATAGACTCACCACCAGGATCAGCGTCCCCAGGCACTCAGCCAGCGCTTGCCGGACTAATTTGTTTCTGATCCTCAGGTGCTCCTCAATAGTAGCAAGAACGTCCTTTTGCCTCCCCATCGCAGTAGAGGTGCCCTTCAATGGGTGTCAGGGAACAAGCAGCAGCTGACACAGCCTCAGCAAGGTTTCTTCCCCAGCAGAGATGCCTTTGCTTATAAATAAGTTCAGCGATGCCTGACACACCTCCTGGGTAACCACCCCCCTTCCACCCGCTCTTCAAACCTAACTTATTTTTTTTTTTCCTCCTTTTCATCATAAGACAGAGTGGGTGGTTTTCTTCATTTTCTTTATTGCTTGCTTAGGTGAGCAAAGGATTCAGGAGTTTCAGAAGAAGGAATTAAATGTGACAAAGATGTCCTGCTCAAACCCCTGCTGTTTTCACCACTTACCATCTAAACCCTCTGCCCCTCTCCAGCTTCAGCTGAGGTCCTAAAAGCTAAATGCAGTGTCTTAACCCATTTGTGCAATAACAGTACCCTGCTTTCAGCTTTCTTTCCCTCCCAAATTCCTGCAGGGTAGCAAAGTGATGAGTACTCCTGTGCTGATCCAGAGGCTGCAGGTGCTTTTGCAGCAACATCGTGGGGCAGGAGGGTTTGATCCCCCACATCGGTACTGCGGGCTGAGGCCAAGGCACCTCCTGACTCCAGCAATTACCCAGCTGAAGCTGGTACCAAGAAGCAAGACCAAACCTCTCTCCATGAAAAGCTGCCTCTGGGTCCAAACTCTTGTGTATCGTTACAGTTTCTTTTGCCCTCCCAGGGCTTTGGGAGAGCATTTCCAGCCCAACCCCCATGAAAGCCATGAAGAAAAGTGGTGAGAGGTCCCAAGTGCAGAACCAATGCTTCATCATAGGACCTCAACATGGAGACCACCAACTCATTTATCCTCAAAGGAACCAACCCTTGCTGCCTTTTCATCCTCAGTAACGTCCTGTATCACCCTGGGACAGTTCTATGGGATAGTCTGAACGAAATCTGTCCCAGTCTGTACCATCTGGGGTGAGGACTGCTAACAGGACGCACGCCACTCGTGGCATCTGGTTTCTGTTAAGTGAGTAGTAAAAATTCCCCGGGCTCTTTGACTCACCAGGGCTTGATGCAGAGCAGCAGCGCTGAATTTGCACAACTGAAGGGGACCCCTTTCCTGGATTTGTTCCCCTGCCACCTCTGCAAAGCCACAGATGCCTGGCTTTTCGTCTTCCTCTTATTTAACCATCGACTTTCCTGTTGGAAAATCAGAGCTTTTTAGTGCAGTGGTGAATGGGTCTTTATTTTGTACAGAAACTGCAGCCAGCCCGACAAGCAGAGTCAGGAATGTTGTTAAGAAAGCAATAACGTGTGAGGAATCAAACGCAGGGAAACAGTCAGGTCCAAACATAATTACAGGGACAGGAAACTTTTCTCATTACTTTGTGCTCAGGCCCGGTCTGTTATCACCAGCATCAATGGGATCCTCTGAACTACAGTGAGCACTCCCTTAGCCTCATGCATGCTCGCTGTGGCTGGGGTTTGCAAACCAGTGCTAAGGACACCCGTTTGTAACCCTCTGTCTCCCCTCACCATCTTGCTGTGCACCATCTGAGTTGTGGAGAATCCACAGGTGCTCGTCTGCCTCGCTTCCTCCTGCACTCCCCTCTCCGCTCTGTCCTTTTCAGCCCGACTCTATATCAAAGCCATCACAGCCAGAAATGAAGCTCTATGTTGGGATTTTTTCCATTTTGGCTGTTCCTAAGCTAAGGCCTGTGGGCTGTTTTGCCATTTGTTGAACCACCAGTGTGCAGATGCTGTGCTCTGTGGTGTAGGTTTATTGAGATTTATTTAGACTGTGTACTGGATCCCATACCTTCCCTGCTGGTGGGGACAGGGCCATAAGACCAGGGAGAGACAGTTGAGGACCAAGAGGCATGGAGAGGTGTGATGTTCTCCAGGTAGGTAGGTAGGTACATTTCTCCTGTCTGTAGCATCTGAGCCCCTCTGGCAATGAGCTGAGGATACAGAAATTTCCTCACAACTGGAGAAGGGAGGGGAGGTGTCTAGGCTCCCAGGCTCATGACAGAAGATGGTGGTAACACCAGCATCAAAGCTGATGCTTGAAAAAGTCTAGACAGATGCAAGCCCAAGGAGCCAGGGTGGGGTGGGTGCTCCAACACCATCTCTGCAGCTGACTCACTGCCTGACCCTGAGCAAATCCTTCACCTTTCCACATCTCAGCTTCTCCATAAGTAAATTAGAGAGAGTGACCTCGAATTCCCTTCCCAGGGCGTCGTGAGAGTGAATCACTAAAGCCCAAGATCCAATGACTTAAAATGAGCAATACGGACTTGTGCAATTTCTTTCCCAACAGAAAGGCATGTTATTATCTAGGAAGGCGCTTGGGGAAGGGGCAGTGATGCAACACTGGAAGAAGCAGAAGATCTTTTCAGAAGCGATACCTAATCGAAGTGTGGGTAAGGGCTGAAAGACTCCAATTCTGGAACTTCTCTGTGCAAAGGCAGGAATTGCCCTGCCACACCGTTCAGGTGGACTCCGTGGACACATGTTCTAAGCACAAAACAATTGAAGATGTGTGTAAGCAGCAACAGATTTCCAAACAAGCCCTTCTCTGACAATAACTACTGTACCGGTACCCACCCTGGTGGTTAGAAGTCCATGGGTCAGTAGAAGTAAACAAGGAAGGATGCAGCAGTAAGACTAACAAGGTTGGACCTCAGCACTGCCAGGCTTTCCTGGTGTTGGGTGGACACTGTGAGATGTCCACACCTGTAATGTTGCCATTCATGGACATTCAAAGATGCTATTCCACAGCACAAAGGCTTGAAAAAAGGAAATTTCCAAACCTCTGTCACAATAACTCATGCCTGACCTCCTGGTGGTGGTGCCAAAGCTACTGAAACCCAAGCAAGAAACTTCTGTCATGGCCTAATTCATACATCAGGTGTTAAGATGCCTAAGGTGGACTACCGTTATCAATCTGTGGTGTCAAAAAATCAAGGCCAGGGGTGGGGGGAGAAGTAACACTTGAATTTATGGAAACTACTGTTTGCCCAGAAGAAAACACAAAGATAAAAAGGAAGTTCAGATCAGCAGGGAAATCAGAGACAATATTGTCCTGTTGTGCTTGTTCATAAATCTCAATCTTTTCTTCCAGTATCTTCTGGGACCCACAAATATGAGAGTAGCTAGGGATAGACCAAGATTTGAACCCATGCCCTCTGACCCCAGTCCAACAGAACACTTGTCTGTAACGTTTGTCACTTGCCTATTTCTTTGCTTTACTTCCCGCAGAACAGTGCAACATGCCACAAGAAACTCACTGTGCTCGGGCTGTTATTTCTAGACATAATCCAAAACCAACACCCAGGTTCCAAGTTTGCTGTTTGCATTGCCACTTGGCTCCCTCCCTTGTCAATCTACTCCGGGGGAAAAACACAGGTGAAATTTTAAAGAAAGAACCAATCCTTGGCTCCTCTTCAGTTGTTTTCCTACTGGCTTTAGTGACAAAATAAACCCAGCCTCATAAACTCCTTGGCTTCTGCAAAGTGCTGAATCAGCCTCCAGCAACACAATTTTTCATATTAAAAACCAAGTTTAACAGAATAACTGGACTTTTCCTTAAGCAGCTGAATGGATAAACCTGGACGGATGGGTTCCACATCTTGTCCAAGCCAAATTGATTCACCCATCCCAGGATGCATGGTGCAATCCAATAAGGAGAAAAGCGTGAATCACACAAATCTGTAATGAGTCATTGCACTAATGGCTGGGTCACCTGGTGCAAAAGCCGCTATGCCAAGAGAGGTCACTGGGTCAAAGCATGACAGGATTTGTCCTTGTGAAATCTCCTCTTGGAAGATACCTCTGACCATCTCCTTCCCATGATCTACTTGACAGAGCAATATGGTGACCTGTTCAGAAGATTTCATTAAAAATAAAAATTACAGCTTGCCTAGCAAGGCAGGGTAGGAAGTGAGTGGGTAGGAAGTTTATAAGCTTTCTAAATGTTTCTAGCTGGAGGGTTGAGTGCAGTGATTTCAACATCTTGTCTTGAATCTCCAGATTTGCAGAGCCAGGTGTTCATTTCATGTCTGGGTCTGCTTAGCCCTCCACCTTGAGTTAGAAAACTGGAGAAATTCCTCCAGGGAACAGGGGTAGTCTACACAGCTGAGTGTTGTTGGTGGCATTTGTGTTTGGAGAGACCTAAGGTGAAACTGCAACCCTAGTTCAGGTTCCTTGGACATCTGAGAGAGGCCTGGAAGTTGGCAAACTGGATTTGGACTTGGAATTACAATACAGTAATGGGAATAATACTTAAAATCCCTGAAAACAGCTCTGCCTGAAGTCTACTGCTTAGGACCAAGTGGAGCAAAAGGTGACCCTGAGCTGAGTCTATACCTGTTATCCAGAAGTGTCCCATAGGGTGGATCTGCCAGAGTTATATTGGACCATGGACCCACTGCCTGTTCCCAGTGGCAGTTCCTTGTCATGTCTGATTTCCTCCTCATCCCAAAGACAGTCCCAGTTTACAGGAATAAACATCATTCATCACATGCCATTCCTGTAGAGAAGCTATTTTCCAGTATAAGCAGTTGCATACCAGAATAACTACTGTACACTGTAAAAGCACCAATTGCTGCAGAAGAAAGCTTTTTAATAACACATCTGAAAGGAAAGCTATTAAAAACAGTTCTCCTGAAATACAGTTTTGGCAGGAAGTTCTCCCATATACTGCTCTGTGTAGACAGTTGTTGTTCTGAGAGCTGCAGAGCCAGTCCTGACTTGGTGACACTGCTGCTGCTGTGCAACACAGCAGGAGAGTTCAAATACCATGAAGGCAGAAGACACAAAATGGGGTGAAACTCCACCAGCCTAAAGTGTGAGTCAGGAGCAATGGCAAGAACTTTCCCCACCAGGTGAGGACGTGTCCAGGAATCGAAAGTGTGCCTGCTCTCCAACCTAACCACAGGTAGTCCCAGCACACGTGCCCCTAGGCACAGAAACAAACACTTTAAGAGCAAAAAACACCTAGATGTCATTTTAGATGTCTACTCCATGTGATCACTTTAGAAGCATCTCTTTGTTGGCTATCAAGGAAGCCTAAAACATCCAGCCCAGCGGGAGACAGCTACACATAGTTGGTGTAACCCACCCCCAGTCTCTAAGGAGGTGCAGATCTGCAAAATGCAAAGGTATTTTTACCATAGATGGAGTGAGGTATTTGGAATAGGAGCAGGGAAGTCTTAATACTGTTTCACAATTCACAGTAAGAGCCATCTCTGCAGTACAACATGAATTTCAGATCACCCATGCTCTAGAAAAACTGAAAGCTTAAGAGGCACAAAGAAATATCAGAAAGACAAGAAGTTGAAGGGAGTCTCTCCATCCTAGTATGGGCCAAACCTGCTCAAATAAGGTAATGTGATGAACCCAAGGCCAAGTTAGGGTATTCCGCTGCCCATAAGTACATCAGGAAGAAAAAGAACTTGTTCGCACAAGTGCAACTACGGATGAAGCAGCCATGGATAATTTTAGGCTGGAAAGCAGAAACCATGAGAACGTGGATGTTTTGTAGATATTTTCCAGTTCCTGGAAGATTTTTTCATTTCCCAGGAGATGCAAAGGCAGAAAGTATAAGAGGGTTAAATCTGAAAGGAGGCATGGAGTTCTCTGAAGCAGTTAACTCTTTTTCCCAGTTTTCTGTACCCTGACCCAGTTCTGTACCCCCAAGTCTTGCTTGCCCTCATATGGTCTCTGCAAGGGAATTCCTGCCAACCTGAACCTTCAGAGAAGAGAATCATGCTCCTGAACTGAAAAAGCACCTTTGGAGCAAACTACACTCTCTGTCTCCTATGACTTCAGGAGTCTTGAAGGACCTTAACCACCAGTTCACCTGGACACTCCCTAAATCCACCTCTGCAATCACAAAGCGAGCTTGCCTACACTTGCGGCAAGTAAGAACAAAGTCTGCTGTCCTCTTTGGGACATTCATTCCTTCAGCTGATTTAAAATCAGCCTGAATCCTGGGGGAATTTCCATACTGGCCTATTTTTTTCCCCCTGGGTAGTTTAAGTATTAAACATCATCCTTAAGCAAACAGGCGTTAAGGAACTCCATTGTAATGGGCATTTCTGAGATTCCATAATGCAACAGGGATTTGGAATGGACAAGCCACCTGAGACGAGCGCCTGCGGCTGTGGAGATAACAGGGCTGTAAACAGAAGGGCTGGGTTGCTCAGTGGATGCAACACCCAGAGTCTGAAGAGACATAAGCATCCACCTCCCAATCCACCAGGAGAGTCCCTGTTCCAAAGAGAGGGAGAATGTCCTTTACCTGACAGCTCCTACACAGACAGACATCAGCAGGCATGGGACATGAGCTGATTTTGGGCAATAGCTTTTAAACTGGTTCTGGAGGCTTCAACAAAGGCTTGATCTCATGGGTGGCGAAAAAAGAAAGAACTTAAATGCTGGTGTAATGAGAGTCACTGTCTTCTTCTCCCTCCCCTTGTATGGAGTTACATTGGTTGACTGACCCTGTGGCTGACCTTGAATATCCCATGGGTAAAGAACCAACATTTCCTTAGAAAAATGTCCTGGCATCTTTTTCTTGGCCTGCCCAGAAGGAACAAAAGCGGGGATTTACACACTGAAAGCCCTAAGAAGACTCAGCAAAAGTAGATGCCAAAATAGGGTATAAGAGATACTCAGAATTTCAGTCCTAAACCGGGAGCACTGAAACAGGGCTAATACTGTGCACAGAAATACATCCACTAGTTCCCGTGTGTGGACACAGGGAATCCAAGCCCTAGTTTGCTTCACAATCCAAGGCACGGATGTGTTTTATCTTGAGAAACCTACTGTCAAATCAAAGCGGTTTGTGGAAGCAAACGGGAGGACATGGCCGGGGCAATCCCTCCCCAGACAGGCAGCCTAACTCAGACCTGCCTGATCTCCCCATACGCCTTACATCGGAGGGAAAGGCCAGGTGTTGAGAACAGCCAGCTCAGAAGGCGCAGGAGCTGCCTGCCCTGGCACAGAATGGGTGTCCAGGGATCAGAAACCAGCAGACAGGAACAGATGCTTTCCCGTGTGTCACCAGTGCATTTGTAGCTGGCATTGGTAGCAGGTCCCAATTCCAGTCACCTCCTCCTGGGGTTAGACACCCCTTTTCCCCTTATGCACAGAAATCCCCAGCTCTGCCGGCTACCAGAGCCCGGAGAGGGCAGGATGAGACCTGAAAGCAGCACCGAGCAGAGGCAAGCACAGAATGTACCTAAGGGACAGGCAAGGGGTCCTCTCCCTCCACCCACAGGGAGCCCTTATGTCTCTCTCTCTCCTCTGGGATGCAGAGGGGATGGATCCCATCATCCTTACAGCCTCACAGCTCCCAGCTCCAGCTCTCCTGGCAAATACCAATAGTGGAGTCCCATCCCCATCACAGCTCCTGTCCACTTCCAGACTGGAGAAGAAGCAGCAACAGGAAGGTGACAAGAGCAGCAGTGGGCCAGGGAGCACAAAAAACACAGAGAAGACGAGAAGTTACCCCTCTGCAGGCTGGCAGCAGCCTCAGGTGTCCCCATGACAGGCACTTTGCTGCACCGTGTGTTTTGCGGGGTGGTAGGAGCAGGGCAATGCTGCCAAGGTACCAAAATGGCCAACCTGTAGCAAGGTATCTTGCCACACGCCCTGCTTGGGAAACTATTTCCCAGCAAAATCTGCCAGTGCAAGTCTGTTGTGTGTGGCTGGGGCTTCCCAGGCAGGAGCTCTCCATCCTCTGGGGACAGGCAGCATCTCTCCTGCTTTGTGTGTTAACCTACACAGTGATGTACCCATTCTTCAGCCCCAGGCCTTGGGTATCAAATTTTCCATTCCCTACTGGGAGGTGCAGGTCATGGGTCTTTGATGTCCGCCCCTGTTTCCAGACCCCACTGCTCAGACATTGCACTCAGCCCTCCTGCCACCACATCCTGCAGGAAGCTCACAGAGACCTGAATCAGACCTGAGTTGGGCAACTGGAGTCAGCAAATTGGATACCTATTACTGAACGGCAAGATAAGATCACCTACACTCATCCTGCTTGTGGCTTGGGGAGTATCTATTGCAGGCATCCATCTAGGGCATCCACTCAGCCTTGCAAAACCCTTACAAAGAGGCACCAACCCTGGCTCCACACATGCTCTCCCACCCCTCCCACAATGAATACACTCAGCTGGCAGAAATTATGATGTGCAGAAGGAGGGAGTGGGACTTGGCATGGCCATCACACCGCTCATTCATCCCCTCTACCTGGCACGCCAAGTCAGCAATGATGAGGGAAGGGTGGAGGGGCAGAGAAAACCTGGTGGGATACATCAGTGTGGACCACTGGGGAAGAATAAGACATGCCAGTTGTCTGTGGAAGATTTCCATAAAGGATGTGCCAGAAAGACTTGGTCCCAGCTGCTGCCAAAGAAGTCACAGGAGATCTGAACCAAAGGCTGTTATTAACCTATACAGGAAATGTCTTGCTTTTCTTCTCCTCTAGGTGAGCAAAGTTGTGTGTGAGGGGGAGGAGAGGCAGCAGTCTTCCTCAGGTGGGCTTTACCATCCCAGCACATCCGAGATCCTTGAGAAGCAGGAGCTGTGCCACCTGCATGCCCATCACTGGAACAGACAACTTTGCAGCATGAAGCAGAGCGCCCTGCAGCTCTTCCAGTGGGCATCCCTGGTGCCTTGTGGACACAATACCAAGGTGTAAGGGTGGTGGCTGAGCTCAGCAGGCCTCCAAGCACAAGCTGTCTGGAGTCAGCTCATGCAGACAGCCAGCAAACACTGCTGGGTTTTCAGCCAAGGGCTGTGGGCTCTGAGCAGCCCACAAGGATCCAGACCCAGGGCAGGTGGGAGGGCAAAGCTGTAGCAGAGGGAATCACCTTGGCGGTGGTGGGACTTGCTTCTGGGACTACAGCCCTTTGCTGCTGTGTCTCATATTTTTCCTAGGAGCAGCAGATCACACTGGCTCCTTCAGAAATGGGCCAAGATTCTTTGTTAGCTTCAGTCAAGAGACAAGTGGTCTTCAGCAGTCTGCACCCACGTACAACCCATGCTACCCATGCTAGAGAGGTGAAGTACACCTTAGCTGGGATGCACTTTTCAGAAGCACATCAAGTTGGGGATAAAGACCTGTGTCCTAGAGGAGGCATCATGCTGTTACTGCAGTGGTGTCCCAGGACAGAGGTGCAGACGTACACTCAGGCTAAACAACCCAGTGCACTACTTCAAGTAGGACCACAGCAAGCCCTGCTGAGAGTGGCACAGGAACCAGGGCTGATTGCTGGTAACTCTTCCCAAGGACCTGTATCTAGAAAGGAATCAATTTTTCTCATTGAAATGGAGTTTCATCAGAGTCTTGGGAGGAACGCTGCTCCCTTGACACCAACCCTGACCATTTTCTGCTCTATGTCATTTACCATAAAGTGCGTCAGAGATATTTCTGGAATGTGCAGTGCCCTGAGGATGACTCTGGGCCATGAAACTCTAAACCAGCTCATGGACCTCCACGGTAAATGATCACATCTGTCATTATTACCTCCAGCTGCTAAAGCTGTTGAACTCAGGTTGCTGCTCTGTCTTTCATCACTATTGTTTTCACTGCTCGGTAAACAGGGAACTTTCCATCCCTGTTTCTGGGACAATGCATCATTCAATGGATGTGCTCCAAACCAACACCTTAAGGTTATTGTTAATTTATATAACAAGAAACGTTGGGCTAAATCCTCCATGTGTGTAAACTGGGATGTCTTTGGCTTTCAGCAGCAAATAATTTGGCCCCTAGAACTTGGTTGCCCTGGGTCCTTGGATGGTCTGCAATGCCACAGGTGGTTTAAGATGTGTTTGGGCTCTGCCATAGCATCCATAAGAGCCCTGGTCACTGCCTGGGATTATACTTCTGCTATTGACTCCTTTCATGGGAAAGAAGACAGAGGAAAGCAGAGTCACTATGTGCATACCAAAGCTGAGTTTCACTGGCTACAAACTTCAGCTGCAATAAAGTTCAAAGAGCCCTACTCAGGAGTCTGTATGGGCATAAGATCTGCTTCTTAGTCCTGTGATTTCATCAACAATAATGGTGTTCTTGTTCTGCATCCGTGTTCCCCACCAGGACTGCCAACACCATCAGCGTGTAATCGCAAGAGCTGGAAAGCCAGTACAAAGTCCCGCTGTCGTGTGACTTGTCTGGCCACCTGGACCAGCTTTTGAAAGGCCATGGCAATGAAAAGGTTGTCACTGCAGTGTCTGACCTCCTTGCTGACATTGCTTATGTAGTAGATATCCAATAGTTGGAGACTTGCTGGAGAGTGTGGAAAGGAGGAAAGGGGGCCTAGCATGACAGCAAATTAACAAGACAGGATTATCTGCACCCAGCCCTGACGAGTGCAGGGCTGTGGGGTTTCATTTTTTTTTGCTTTTTTGAAGGATGTTAAAAAGTTAAAAACATTGAAGACAGCACCAGGAAATTCACCAGAGGTCTAAAGCAAATAACCCTTTGCAGGAAGAAGCTGAGGGTTCAGCATGTTCAGCTTTTCAGAGAGAAGATGGAGAGGCAGCTTGATTACAGGGTACAAATACCACTGTGGGGAGAAAAATACAAGGTCTTTAATTTCCAGGAGAAAGGCATGTCAAGCCAAACAGCTTTTAGCCTTGAGCCAGACAAATACAAACAAGAAGCCAAGTGCAGTGTTGTCTATCCTGGGGCAAGCCAGCTGGTGGGCTCGTCAGGGGGGTGTCTCTAGGGGAAGCAGGAAGATGACAGTGCAAAGAGCTGGAAGATTTTTCTAGGTGCCTATTGGCTGTGGGTGGTGCTGATCCAGAGCGTGCTCCATCACGTTCCCCTTCGAAAGGAGCATACACTTCAGTGGAAAGAGAGAGAGACGCGAGCAGAAGTGATTTGCTAGCCCGAGGCTCAGCTGGGCTGAGCCTGTGCTGCACTAGTCATGTTGTGTGGCATCCTTGAGCTCCAGGGATCCAGAGCCAAGCCAGAATAATTAATTGTGCAACAGCTTTATGCTGGGAAACCTTCCTCCCCTCCCTTACATAATGGCAGCCCCCGGGGGTCATTCGTCTCTTGCTTACTGCAGAGCTGCATGGTGCGGAGCAGCCTCCCGGGCCAGGGGACAGGCACTGCCCCAGCACAGGGCACGGACACCCCCCAGTCCCCTTGTGTGAAGGATGCAATGCCTTTGCAAGCCATGCACTGGGGTGAGAGACACTTCCCTGACCCCACAAGGGGCTGAGAAATGTGCCTAAACACTTCGTCCAAGCCCAAAACAAGAATTCCAACCAACCCATCAGGTCTAGCTGACTTTTCTCCTTATCCCCTCCATTGCAGGCTCATACAGCCCTCTTCCACTCATCCTCTCTTGCCCCTTCACACCACACATGTGTCATCGGACACAGCCAGACCGCTCGCAACAGGAGGATACAGCCACACAAACGCACCCCCATGCACGGCCCAAGGCACAGCCGGTGCCCAGCGCCTGCATGTACGCACTCGGCACACGTGTTGCACCAGGTGCTGCCCTCCTCCCCCTCCACTGCCCGGGCACACACATGACAGGGCTACTGGTCCCCCTGCCCTGAGCAGGCAGGGGTAGTGCAGGGAAAATGCCCAGGGCAGGGAAGGGAGCGGTGGGTGTCCTGCCTGCCGCGCTGGGAGCCAAGCTGTGCCTGCATCCCAAGGGTGGGAGTGGGATGCACTGGGTGCTCACATGGCGTGGGGCAGTGGAGGCAGGTGCTCACTGGCTGGCAGGGGCAGTGGAGGGACCTGTCACAGATCAAGCAGTTTTGGGCAAAGGGATGGAGGTGGTTTTGCCACTGAGGCCCAAACATCTGCCTGCACAAGCGCTTCTGCTGTGCCTTATTGGCACGGCTGCCAGCGCAGCCTGTTTCTCTGCTCCCGAGATTGCCCATAGCATTGCCAAACAGGCACTGCTGGCAGTTGGACGTTTTCTGCCTTGTTTGATTGCCTCAAGCATATATATACACCTCGCTGTGCCAAGACAATTTCAAGCACTTCCAAAAGTAGGCTAGTAACAAATCTATGCATTTGCCCATATGAATATTATACTTGTAAAAGCCTTGGTGACCTTGTCTTGGATCTAGGACTTGAGACGTGACTGGGAGGCATAGATGTAGGTAAGTGCTTCTGCCCACTGGTGAAAATCCATCCCAGTGCAACTCAGGTGACTTCAGCAGAGGCTTCGCAGTTTTTTGCTGACAAAGGTTCCCCTGAAATTTTGAAATTCATCCCCATGTTTTCTGAAATATTCTCCAGCTCCTAGGGAGGACAAGACCACTCACCACACCACCCCCACAGAGAAAATGGATCTGTTCCCTTGAGGTGGCAGCTCTTGATGGCTTCGTGGCAGAAGGTGAGCACAGGGGACCAAAACCAGGGTCTGACAACCTCCCCTGACCATGCTCTTCTCCATGAGATTGTGTCTACAAGGAAGGAGGCTTATCTGAGGGGAAAAACCCAGACTGGGGCAGACGGGAAAGTACACTGTGAAATGAACACTAGTGACAACAGTGCTGGGAAAGTAGAGGGAATCTCTGGGATTTAGAGATGGAGACAAGGCAAGGAGATGGAAAGAAAAGGGATGGGGACTGAGATGAAGATTGGGATGTGATGCCAGGTAAAACCTTTCTTGGAAAGACCACCTCATGATTCCTCAGAGAGAAACGAAGATAGAAGAGATAGCAGTGGGACGCAGGGGTGGCTGGACCAGGTGACAGGGACTACCAGGCTGTGAATGTCATGGGAAAGAATTGGAGAGCTCTGGGGAGACCTGGCATTGGAGATGCAGCATCTGCAACAGAGGCCAGGGAGGAGGCATGTGTGCAGCTGATAAGGGACTCGGGAGATGTGGCAGAGGGACTGGGACCAGCAAGCTGTGCACAGAGGGATTTTAAACTGGGAGCTTAAAATGGGAGTTGAGACTCAGCAGATAAAGGGTCTGAGATTAAGAAAAGGAGAAGTGGGGGTGTCTCAACAGGGAGGCAAAGAAGAAGGGAACCAGCACTAATTTAGGGCTCAAGGGACCGAGAGCCTTGAACTGGACAGGGGGAGCTGGAGGAGGGCAAAAGACTGAGCCATACAGGAGAACATGCTCCAAAAAGGAACGAATCTGGGGAAACAAGCTTGTATCAACTGCCACAGGCTTTGCTGCTGAACCTCAAAAGAGCCATGAATCTCATCCTGTCCTCTGCTGTCAGCAAATACTCATGAAGACTTTCAAGCAAAAAATGTTTCAACCCCACTTCATAGCAAGACCAGGGCCTCCCACCATCTGGTTGTCCTGGGCTCCTTCTGCTCTGGTGGAAGGGGAGGGTGCGTAATGAATCATGAGGACTAAGACCTGCGTTTGAGAAATTGAGTGGGTTTTTTTAACCACAGAGAACTGCTCCAGATGCATGCATTAAAAGAAGTTTGTTAAGGCTTTAAAGCCCAACCCTCCATTAACGAGGGCCAGCCTGAAGTTCACCCATACAGCATTGGTTTAAAAAATACTCTTTGAGTTTACACATGAAGATATAGTCCCCACTATGTTTCCCTCCTGTGGCATGTGCAATAGGCAGTGCCCAGCTGATAAGCAGCACTTGCATCTCCTGTTTTCCTCTTGCTGCTCCTCACTTGTCTTCAAACAGCTCAACTCTGCTCCAGCTCCAGCAGTTCGTTCAGGTCCCTTCACTCCTTGGCATGGGAGCATGGGAGCAAGGCATTCCCCCACCTTCAGCTAGACACAGAATAAGATCTTGTAGGTCTCTCATTTGATGCTCCCCAGGTTTGTTGTATCAGAGCACCCAGTGATGCACATCAAGCCCAGCTCACGTTGCCATCCAACAGTGTGCACTGACAGTGAGACCGTTAAGATGACAATCTGTTAATTCAGTCCTCCTGGATGAGGCCAATCACAAAAGTCACTGGTGAGCAAGGTTAACACTCAGAAAAGACAGAGCCTGCCTATAGCAGGTGTGTTCCCTGGCATATGCCTCTCTTTGGCTGAGATCTCCAAGATGTACAACAGTTCCCAAAGGAGAAAGCAAGTCCACCCTGTTCCTGTGTGCACTTAGCTACAAAGCATGGGGACACTCAGCTGTCCCTGATCTTCCTTTACCATTGTTGTGCAGGCCTCCTCTAACTGGGAAAGACATATACACAAACAAGTAGTTAAGTCCAATCAGCTGGCATTAAAGGAAACCAGGACCATGACTGACAATCTTGGGGGACCAATGTCTGACTTGTTGGTTTTAAATCCTCCTGGTGATACTGATTTCGATAGGGGCAACACTGGAGTAAGAAGCATACTGCAGGTCCTGCAGTGACCTTGATCCTAGTGCACAGGTGTAGCATCAGCAAGCAGATAGACATCTTTTTCAAAGCTCCTAAATGAAGTACAGAAGTCCAGAAGTGGGATATAAATATAGCAACTCGACCCAACAAAGTGCTTCTCACCCAGGGAACATCAAAGACTTTACTGGGGGTGCTCACATCACCTTGCTCAGTGTCTGAGATAGGGGTACATCCCTAGAGAAATAGACTTGGATGCTGTGAAACACATGCTGAACATGCACAAAGGCCATTAAGCTGGACATCTGGTGCACAATTCGGTTATCCTAAACTAGGGGTCTCTGAGGTGCCCTGAGGTACCTAAACCAATTGGCTGATCCAACATGGTACCTTCAGGAAAGCCTTGTCCTTCCAAAGAGCACCCAGAGGTCAGGATGGACATCCAGGTCATCTCAAGATGACCCATCAAGAGCCCTGAACACATTCATTTAGGCAACTGAATCAAGCCCCAGATATGAAACATTGGTGTGAGTTTGTAAATCCCGCACAATGTCTAGACACATCTTCCTTTACCCTTTACTTTGATCTGTATCTGGTCCTTCAGCTAGCCGTTGTGCACTTTTGCGAAGACTTTGACTCCTAAGTCATTTGGGTGGTTTGGCAAATGTTATCTCTGGGCAACTGAAAACGTCTCTCTAAGATATCAGGCCAGATCCAGCCCAGGTCTGCCCCACCTTTTTGTCTCTGTTACTGATGCCCATGTCACCTGTTGCACTGGGGTCTTAGTGATTTGCAAAGTATCAAACAGCAGCAAAAGTACAAAGAGCCAAAGCAGTAGACAGGCACCACCTGGCAGGAATCAAGGTCTCAATTAACCCTGTGGGGCTCTGTCCTGAACACGATTTTGCCCTCCACATTTTAGCCCCAACTTTGCCTTTGGTGACTTCAAAACGGAGCTGCAGCGGGTTTTGAGAACTGAGGCACTGCAAACCCTTCTGACAGGAGTTTGACCTGTCTGATCCTGGTATTCCTTTCTGCCTTAGTTTCCCCTTCTGCACAATAAAACCTTATCTATCTCATGTGGGCTATGCAATGATGACTAATTAATGTTAATTAAGTGCTTTCAGATATCCAATTCAAGGAGATAAATAATTGCAAAATATTAATTACTGTTTACTTATTATCATGAAGCCAATAGCAAAAGCAGCTGCTTATCTGCCTCAGCCATGACTCAGAAGGAAGATGATGGCTGATAAAGATAGAGGTGTAGAGTCCAGTTAATCCTGTACAGTGACACACGTGTATGTGTGTGTGCATGCATGTGCAAAGGCACCTGACACAGCAGGGCCAGGGCCAAGGCCAAATTAGGCCATGCTCACGTCAAAGCCATGCAAACTGAAAGTCCATGGAGATGAGCAAAAACTCATCTTGCCAAAGATCCAGTTGGTAAAATGGATGTCTAGCAATGATTCACATGTTTGAAAATCATGTTCATGAGGGACACTATGTGCCACAGAGAATTAGGATAGCCAAAGCTGTAATAAACTACTGTGAATGACTAAATAGCCTAAATGACTAATAGCCTGTGAGCACAGGCTATCCTCACAGTGAAAACATCAACATTTGAAAATGTCACTGTCAAAGATAACAAGATACGTGAGGGGTGGGAGAGAAAGAGGCAGGGAGAACAACATCCAGGAATAGGGAATTTGACAGACAGATAGAGAAGAAACTGAGCTTAATATTTTGTCGTCTTTTGCCCAATTCTTGCAGGATTGTAGAAATTAGTTTTAGGGTGGACTTTTAACCAGACTCCAGAGGACTGGAGCAGGGTGGGTATTCCACAAACAAGGACCACATAGGTGATATCCTGTGATTAATAGGTGTTGAGGGCTGACCATGTTGATGGAGCAAAAGAGAGTGACTCTACTGGCAAAGAGACAATTCCAGGCAAACTCTAGCAGAGAGATTTAGGAAGGACCCGGATGAGGGGCACATGAGTTTGAGGTAGCTTGTTGAGACCTCAGAGAAGGGATGAAGGACTCACACTGACTGATCAAGAGGAGTTGGCTTTGCAAGGAGCACCAGGGAAGGGAGGAGAAGAAAACATGGAGGAACTTAGGAGTTTTGGGAAAAGGGTGACCTGGGTCCTAGAGATTCATGGATGAAAGCAGAGGTTTTGGCTGGGAAATCCATGACATGGATGATGAAGAGCTTTACATTACAAAGGTTTTCAGGCATTTACAGGTGCCTCCAAATTACCATCTGACCTCAGAGGACCTACCAAATCCTTTAGGCATTCTAGCATCCTTAAAGACCTCAAATTGCAGCCTAACATTTACACTGACACGTTAAAGGATCTTCCCTGTGAGGGCTTGAAGGAGTGACTTGGAAGCCTGTGGCTGTGGCTCTTGTTTGGCTGCTTGCAGAGTGCCAGCTGCCTCTGTGCCATGGTGACTTTCTTTGCAGGTCGGTTCAGAGCGAAGTGCATACACTGTCAGCAGCTCTCCTACTCACACACCCAGGGAAGTACACACAGGGAAGCTGGATAAACTTCCCTAAACAGGTCCTCAGGACAACAGGAATGGTTCTGACCTACAAAAGCAGGATCCACAAGTCCAAGCTCACTTGCTTTCAGGGCTCTTTACTTAATACAAGTGACTATAATGTACTTGTCCAAGGGAGTTACGCAAGTTGATGCTACTCAGTAAGGTGAAAGATGGGGCAGCTGATGCGCCATGAAACCAGATGCAGACCAGGAATGTGCACAAGTCAATGGCAACAGCCAACAGCTCTCTTCCCATGGGGAAGTATCAGCATGACCCAAGTTGGCTTATGGCTGGAGGCCCATGGGGTCCTCAAGCTGTTTCCTTGCTTCCATCCAGCACTCAGAAAAATCAGACCTAATCTAAAAAGTACAGTGATACAATGCTCTCCACACACTACAGAAAAAAAACCAGAAGACTCCCTAGAGTCCCTGTGTTGCAGTCCGGAAATAGGAATGCAGCTGTCAGTGCAGCACTCTCTCTGAACACCCTTGTATTTCATCCACCACTCACCATAGTAGAGATCCAACGTCAAAGCAACCATCCAACCTGGTATTCTATGATTCTATGATCAAACGCTATTTTCCTTTGTTCCTGCTTTGTGACTTTTACCTGACTTCCCAACAGAGATGTACAGCAAACAAGCAGCTCCCATCAGGAAATCACTGCTGTTCTCTGAGGCACAGTGAGGTAATGTCTCCTTTCAGATCCTGGTGTCAGGATCTAGCTCCTGATACTATCCCCACCACCACAAAAAGGTCTAGCCTAAGGAAATACACTTCAGCTTCAGGGTGTCTCTGAGATATGATCAGTCTGGAAGTCCCCAGTTTGATGGGGAAGTCTCCTTCTTATAGTGCAGATGAAAGTTCAGAGGAGCCAGAGTATTTGCCCAAAGCTACCCAGAGACTCAGGCACTTAAATGCCTTTTGTCTGATACCTGAGCCACCACACTGATACCTTATGAGTCTATTGTGCTATTCTTCTCTTCATAAATTGCTCCCCAGTGACTCCTGGGTATGGTGGAGTCAGCTGTTCAGCCTGAGCATCATAGAACTTCAGCAATGTGTTTTGCTGGTGGCTGTGGTGCTTTCAGGAACACTGGTTTCTGTCCGTTGCAACATTGCTTTTAGGAGAAATATTCTTCCTAAATTCTATTCTATATTCCTATTCTTCTTTCCATCATCACTTTGATATTCTGCTGAGTCTTTTGCACTGTCAGGATCCCATTGTGCATTTGGGATAAGCTCAACTATTCAGAGAGAAAAAGCAATTTAAATACAGGCAGATTTTTCAGGGGTATTATTTTACCAAGCTACAGCCCTTTTCGTTCCCATCCCTCAAGCTCCTGGAATGACATATTTCCAAAACATGCCAAAGAACCAACTTTTAAAGCCTTGCCAACCATGTCTGGACCCGTATTTCCAAAAGCAGCCCACATTTATTGCGTTGCCTTCTTACAAAACTGGTTGCTTACCTGCATGTTGAGTGCTCTTACCAGCTTTGACTGAAAATCTTAAGCAAAATTTATTCTTACAGCCTCTTGCAAGACCTGTTCTATAGCTGTGAATAAATCTGGGTCATGTCCACATTATAACACTAGCTCAATCATAAAACCTAAGCCAACAGATTTAATGGCTTCAGTATAAGTAGGACTAAACTTTGCTAAGCAGAAATAAATATATTAAAAGGTAGGCGTTGTGTCCCACTCTGGCCCTGGAGTTTGATCTTCCTCTGTCTCTTCTGCCTCTTCTGCCTGGAGATCCTGAGACATACCAGTGGCCATAAACACTACAGACTCCAGGGTGTGGAACTCGGGATTATGGCAGGGATCATTAAAGAGGGAACTTCGCTGGTCCCCTGAAGAATGCAGAACCAAAAAGTAAATTGCAGACATCCAATCTGTCTCTTACTGTCCAACAAGAAACAAAAATAAATAAATGATGAGTCACAGCATCTTCCTGTTTATGCTTCTTTAGCTAAGAGGAGGTAGATTTCCATCTGAGCAACTCCACCCCATCTGCATCTATTGTCTTACTTGTCTTGGCTCCAACACTCACTACTTTTACACTCTCTCACACCCCCAGCAGCATCGTATCTCCTTCCCTGTCTCTACGTTTACTGAACAGCTGACCTCACTTCGTCACAGAGAAGCTAAGCCCCCTAACCACTCTTGCAAGGGGACTTCACCAGAAATAAGGTCTTATCAGTGCTACAGGTTCAGTGGACCTACTTTTAGTGTTTCTGTGTTCCCCAGCACAGATCTGCTTATAGGGGCAGACAAGACACAACCGCAATTTATTAAATGACATCTGCAAATTGTACTAGACCCTTGGATAAACTGGGATTACACAAATATCCGAACTACTCATGACATAGATCTCTGCCCTAGCTGGGTCTCCTGCCACAGTGAAAGCTGTAAGGTGAATGCATGCTAAGATGAGGAAAGGAGAAGAAAGGAAATACAAGTGGCCTTGTGAAGGTAAGGCCACTTAATCCTCATCTTCCACCATCTATCAGATCCCACAACTTCTTCCTCTATGAAGAGGATTCTACTGGATCTGACTAACAACTTCACACTGGAAGATGTCTGTGTGTCAAAAGGGATAGGACTGACAGCTGCCCTCATGGTGTCAGGTAGAAACTCTCCCCTGTGTTCTGCAGGTTGGAGGAGGCCACAGCAGAAAAGACTAGGTGGACTTTGTTTTTCTCCATACGTACCTCAGTTCAAACAGAATTGTCCTCCATCAGCCTTCCCATGGCACTTGTACTGTTGGATCTCGTGTGGCAGTAGCAGAATAAAGACAGTAGGCTCCAAAGAGGGGATCTAAAACATGGATAATGGGTCTCAAAAAAAGGAGTAATCAGTAAACTTGGGGAACTGACCTTAGGGAGAAAAAAAAATCTAAATCAATAACTCCAGTGCAACAGAGCCTGTGTGCTACCAAAAGACATTATGGATGTGTTTACTCATCTCAAGAGATCAATTAGTGCATAAGAAGGCATTACTGCCAATAAATTAATGTGATAATTGACTGTATACAAAAGACTAGTCCATTGCAAATATGATAAAAAGGGTTTGCTTAACCCAGCCATGAAGGTGTTTAACCCATTTAATTTCACAACCCGGACAGGCTCAAACAGAAGGAAAGAGTCAGTTACTATGTTTCATCTGACAGGTAATAATTTCTTATGATGTGTTGACTTAATTCTCTTGCAATCACACGAACATGCCCTTAATTAAGCACACAAAGTCAAACTGTCCTGGTGTGTAGGGGAGAGAGGAAGTGAAGTGAGAGATGACAGTGACAGCATCAGACACCAGTTGGTTATCTGGGAATCAGAAAGGAATTGCACAACAAATGGAAATGCTGTCATACAAGTAATGATGAGCAAGATGGAATGGCCCAGGCAGGCAAGGATAAACTTCTTAGGCTGAAGAACCTGAAAAGGACTAGAAGCTAGTGAGATATACAGAAAAGGTTCTTGGATTGGAACATTGGAAGTAAGTGAAAGATGAAGAAATGCAGAGCTGCTATTTACAGGAAAAGAGAACAAATAGCAGGTATCTGAGTGAAAGCTGGTATGCCCCGTGCTGTGTTTCAGATGTAGGAAAAGGTTAACTGGAACAAGCTACCAACAACAGAAAGTCTTAATAAGGGGTGGGAGAAGAGTCCAGAATAGGAAAAACACAGGTCAAAGCCCAATGGGCATCATCTAATTAACCAGGGGTACTTAAGGAAGCAGCTGGAGACACTTTAGACCCATTAGTAATTATCTCTGAGATCTCTTGGCATTCCCATAGGACTGGTGCAGGGTAAACACAATATCTGTCTGTAAAAAGAAGACCCAGGAGGACACCGGGAACCCCAACTCGATCAAGCCAGCTTCTATACCCGGAAAGATCCCCACCTGCCCTATTAACTGATCTGTTTGTAAGTTCTGGGAATGTAATGAGGTGATAGGTGCAGACAAGATGGATTTGTTGAGAAGAAACCACGTCAAATCAAACCTGTTTCCTGGCAGATTACTTCATGGTCTGGGAGGAATCGGGAGATGAGATACCACTCTTGGCACTGTCCTGCGAGAAATCCCAATACAAAATAAACAGAGAGTGGCTGCAGTTCTGGTTAAAAAAAGTCTGTGCTCAGAAACTTTGTTGTGCAAAGCGTGGTCTTGAGTCTGGGAACATCTCAAAAGGATGCTCAGAGAGGCCAGAATTGTGCATCGTTTTGGTCTGTGTTATTTACTGATTCCCAGGCAGAAAAAGATGAGGTTTAAAAGTGAGTCTGGGAGGGCTTTGGAGAACAGGATCAGGTAGAATATAAATGACTTTAATAAACCAAACTAAAAGACTTTAGTGCCCAGGAGGAAAAAAAAAAAAAAAAGGTGACTATTGTGTGGGTCTTAAGGACAGGAGAACCGGAACTGGGGCATGGGAAGTTATTATTTTGATTTTCCAGTGCTGATGCAGCTGGAGCAGGAGTCCAGTGTCCAACTGCAGGCACTGTGCCTTTAAAACAGCACAGGCACCTGGAGGGAGTTGGGACAGATCAGCAAGAAGGCTTGGAGATTTCGAATGGAGAGGTTTGGTGTGAGTTGCAACCTGCGCAGAGCAGAGCTCCCAGCTGCCAGAAGCCCAGCATGAAGACCACTAGCATTGTACATGGCAGGGATGTGCAGGCAGGGTTAGGGCACCCACATAAGCCGGGGAGAATGAGGGTCCTGCAGGTATCATCAGGGTGCCGATGTTGATATTTGCGGTCTCTCAGCTTCAGTGTGTGCTGATATCACTGTCCCTCTTTCACAAGCTCACCCCAAGGTTTCATAACAGAGTAGCTGCATTCACTGTGGGCTTTGCATGTTGCTGCTGAGTTTAGGGGAAAACAGTACTGGGTGTGCAAGGGCTTTGCACGGGAGAGACATCACCTTTGCCCACACAGACTTGACGTCATGGTTTCCACCAGTCAGGACCCATTATAGCACAGACCTTTCTCCCAGTGCTTGGCCAGAACAAACCCAAGAGTGCGAGGCCCCGGCTGGGAACCAGAGGGATGCACATGTTCAGCAGCAGACATCTAGTGGGGGCTGATGGAAAGCCCACAAGAGCAAGGCAACCAGGATAAAGGGAAGAAATAAGGAATCACTGTCACCCTGTCTGTCCAGTTCCCTGACTAATGCCCCAGGTGACAGGATGCAGGTGATTCAGCGAGGAGGGATGGAAGCAGCAGCCTTCTACTCGAGCTCCCCACAAGATCCCTGTTCCCCTTGCCACCCCCAGCTTTGCTGTCATACCTAGTGAGGCTGAGACACCAGGCACCCAGGGCTAACCTGCCTCCACACACTCATCCCTTCCCCAGCACCGTGCCGCCTCACCTTGTCCCCAGTCACCCTGCGCCAAAGGGACCCTGCCAACTCATGACGCAAGAGCATTATTCATCAGCAGGTGGGAGAAAGGGAAGTCAGGTTTTACTTTCACAGGGATTTTTTTTTTATGCCATTCGCTCCCCCGGGAGATATCTTCGCAGTTGGCATTGAGTAGGATAAGCCAGGACCATCAAGCAAGATTCCCATCTTCATAGGGCTGAAGGAAATTTTCCCAGGCTGGGGTTGCTCACCAGTCACGTCAGGCTGCTGCTGCAATAGTCTGAAGGGGTTCAGGAAGGAAACCTACCCAAACGGTGGCCATGCCCCCAAGGAATAGGTTCATACCAACCTTTAGGGCCAAGCCTAGTGTCATCTGCCCCAAACTTGAGCCACATGAGCCACCACCCCTTCTCTATTTATTTTACATAGCATTTTACATAGCTCCCCCATGCCTCTCATTGCTGGAGCAGAGTCCTTTGGGGATGGGTTCATCTTTCAGAAAAAAACCCTCAGCCACAACAGGCCACTCAGCAAAGCTACGTGGTTTGCTGTGGCCCTGCTTATGAGATGGAAGCAGTTACCACCTAATCCCAATTAATTCCCAGTCTTCCTCCAGTTTGCAGGCAATACATGTGGGACTTTCTTCACAATCAGCTTCACAGCTCCCTGCTCCTGAGCTTGGACCTCTCTTCCTCAAGTTGTCTAAAAGTAGATGGGTTTGGTCATTAACCTGCAAGAAAAAATTCACCCCTAGCCACCCAGCTAGCTTGGCTCCTGGAATTTCTCTCAAGTGACAAGCTAATCAGGCCCACCTCCAACCTTTTTGCTGTTCTCCATGCTCAGTCCAACATCTCTCTCCCCATCCCATGCAGTGGCAGGACCTAGTGCTGCCAGTCCCAACATCCGCAGCAAGCTGCTTAAAGAAAATTCCCCACAGGTCAATGCCTCTTGCAGAGAGACTCCTCCACTGTTCATGCTTCCCAGGGCAGCCTCAGTGCCTCATCTTCAGCTCCATCTGACCATGCATGGCTCAATGAGGTTCCTCAGGACTTCCCACCTCCACAACATTGGGTCAACCAGGACCTGGCACTCCCTGGGTCTGCAGTGCTAAGACCTGCCCTTGCTGAACATTTTGTGACCAGTCTTTGCCCCAGCTCAGAGGTATGTGCAAACTGGGGCACTGCTGGGAGAGGGTTAAAAACCCAGTGCTTGCATATTGGTGGGGTATTTTGGAAACCATGAGGAATTCAAGCTTCTGTGTACTAAAGTGGACAAGGAAACCCAGACAATCACAGGCAGTTTGAATGTGGTTTAGGAAGCTCTTAGTTAGTTGCCACTTCCCAGTTGAGATGTAGTGCTGGTGTGTATAGTAATTTACATGCAAAAGAACAGATCAAGGCATTCACCTGAACTCAACCACAAGCCAGAAAATAACCTTTACATGCAACTTATAAACCTGCTGTACAGAGCAGGTTATAAAACCAGGGGGCTTTTGGTCTAAAAGGCAAGGAAACTATGTCTTTTTATGGGAAGGCAACTCCTACACATACAAGACGTCAGATTTAGTGTAGACACAACATCTACATAAGGAAAGCAAGCTTTGTAAGATATTTATGTTTTTCAATGAGCTATTATTATGCAAGAAATATTATATGGCTTGTTGGCTGGGAGCAAAGATGTAGGAGGGTGTTATTAGAGCCATTAGCGATGTCTGATAAACATAAGCCTACGTTCTGCTTGAGAAAGGTGCTAGTTTAAGTATGGGCAAAAGACACTGCAGATTTTGTATGGAAAGTATGTTCTTCTAGAGGCACACCAAATATCTCAAACCAATAGGTGGCTGGAAAAGTTTCTACAGACTTTGGTTATCTTTCTGATCCAAGACTCTAACTAGCCTTGGTTATTCCTTAACTGATTGTGATGACAAAACTCTTTGAAGAAGCTTAGTGTGGATTTTTTTTCACCTTGTACAAACCTTCTTGTAATTACCCCTTCATTGCTTTTTTATGTAAATCTGGGAGGGTTTATGTTGCATATGGCAAGCTCCCTAAAAAAACAATTGTTAGCATGATCACCAGCAGAATACAGAGTATTTATAAGAATCAGGAAATTATTTGTCTGGCAGCACACAAGCATCTTCCTTAGAAATTCAGAAAGATCTGAAGGATGTTAGGGAGAAAAGATGGAGGGATTTTTAAAAAGAAATCAAGTGTCAAGACTTTCCTCAAGAACTAATATCATTAAAAATACAGCTTGCATGTAGGAGGACTTTTATACAAATAGTAAAGTTTGTCCAGTTTATCTGGAACAAAATCTCTGCTCTTGTAAGTAACTAAAAAATCTAGACTGGCATCTCACCAAATTGAAATCCATTCAGACAGTTTCACTATTCAAGAGAAAAAGAGAAACAAAAGTAGTTTCTGTAAGAATGAAAGAGTCCCCAAAGCCATGAGCTGAAAATGTCAACAAGTTAAGCCCACAAGGACACTGACTCATTGCAAGGATATAGAGGGAACACAACAGCTTGCTTCAAATCCAGACAAGCATAAAAGAATTGTATTACCTTTCCTTTTTGGGTCTTTGGAAAGAAGTGATCATTAAAAAAAAGCTCACAACTGAATATGTAAGTGCGTCCTCTATCCTCATCCCTCAGCACTCATCACACCCTCTCTGCAAACAACCTCAGCAAGAGGAACAACAGAAATAAAAGAGTTTATCACACAGCACAATTGTCAGACTCAGCAAAGTTTCAGCAAAATGACATACCAGAGACTTCTGCACTCCGGGTGGGGCAAAGAATCTAAACCACTGCCCACGAATCAGAACAACACCTTTACAGATGTTAATGGATTTCTTAAACATTATGGTTAATTCAGTATATCCCTGTTAATCTCATGATTGGGACATGTTTTCCTGGAGATGAAACACAAACAAAATCTCAATGGGAAAAAAAAACAGTAGGATTTGGTTGTGCTTTGGCTAGCTACTGAGATTTGCTGTCTCAAGACATGTCTTTAGATGACTTCTTCTGTATAATAGGCTTAGAGGATTTCTTTGATTTCATAGGACTTATTAATAGCACTTGTGTTTGTCCATTCTACCTAAGAGTTTATTGTTGACATGCCCATAAGGATCCTCCAACAAGGAAATGGTGCTGCCACCTGTGAAGCCTGTTAACTACTGATGACACTTGCAGCAGCTCTTCTACTAATTTGGGCAAAAGGGTGAGCCCACTTAAACCTGTAATCCCTGCAAAGCCTTTCTGCAAAGGGATTGCAGCTAGCATGAAACACTGTTTGCTTTATGCTTACTTGAACAATAAATCACTCTACAAAATAACTTTGCCTTTGATTATGCTGCCCCATAAGTCCTGGTGAAAGATATCTGGGAAACCCTCTGGAGCGGAAAACCCCTCTCCACGAAGCAGGATTAAAAGAGAGGCTGTTAAGAAAAATCAGGCAGCACATGTAAGTGCCCCAAGTGGTGTCCACACTGAGGTGAGATGCATTTTCACCAGTGCTGTGAAGCTAACGTGGGACATGCCAGACATAATGACTGCTCCACTGTGCCTTGACTTACCAAAGTCTTTTAGACACATCAGTCAAGGATTTGAGAGACGAGAAGCTTTTAAAACTGCAAAAGAACCATGATGAATGCGACTGGAATAGAACCAAAATAGAAAAAAAAAAAAAGTAAGCCACTGCCCTTGCACTACAATCACATGGGTCCTGAATCCACCCATGTGGAGTGCAAGTGTCTCACCTTGTCTGGCTCATCCTCATTAAATACTCTGTCCTCAAACCACTGTCCAAGACCATCAGCTCTTCCATTTTTTCTCCTACCTCTTAGTGAATTCCTCTGCAAAAAGTGCTGCCTCTCTAAAAAAGTTACATACACAACAAGGATTTGACTGGCTTTCAAACATCTCTCCTCGCTAGCAAATAGAGATATTGCTGTGAATAACTGCAGCTGCTGCTTCTTTCAAGCCACAGCAAGTGTTTTTAGAGGAATTGGGTCCTTGTCAAACAACAGCAAGAGCATCCCAGCAAACATTTCTGCCTACCATTCCTGGCACTACCTTTTGTCTCACTGCTACCAGGTAAAATTCAAGACAGCACAGATTGGGGGAGAGGTGGGTGATGTTCAGGTAGGTTTATTTGTCAGCACTGTGAAAAGTTATGATTAAATCAGATGCTGTAAAAAAGGAGTATCTGAGGCCACTGCATTTACCTCCCAGAATCAATATGCCAGCCTTGTGTTGTGGAATCATAGAAAAACAGACTTGGGGATGTCTACCTACCAATTCATCAATACCTGGGGCTGGATTAGTGGATTAGTATTGCTCAATATACTTTTACTAATCTAGAAAAGGAAGTGAGCAGTTAGGTGACAACTGGATCATTGCTCACTCCTTTCTCAACTGTGTTTATGAATATATTAAATAACAGCGACCATAAATTAGCACTAGGTAGTTACACAATCGTAGAGAAATGGGATGCAAAGTGACTTTGAGATAACCAAGAAGGGGTCAGCCCTATCATTGTGATAGGTGAGATGTTTATCTATCCTGTTCTTTGAGATTCCCATGCCAGGAATCCCAAGCCTACCCAACTGACACATTCCAGCACCTGGCGATCCTACTATCCATAAGATTTCCCTCTCTCCATCTCCATTGCTACAATGCACTCTTCTAACTTTCTGTCCCTCTAACTTAGAGAACAGGTTCTTTCTTGTATTTTATGCATTTAAAATTTCATTTTAAATTTTGTGCATTTAAAAATTAGCACTGGGCACCTTTCAGTCTCCTCTGTGCAACAGCAGTGGTTTGCTGTCTTTCACTTCAGTGTTGGACCCTAAATAAGTTCTCCTGCAAGTGCAAACCTTTCTAGAGCTATCTGTAGACAGCTGTAAAACATACAGAAAATTGCTTTTCTCAGTCATCTCTTCCAGACCCTTTAAAAATAGACCAAAAGACAATAGACCACAGTCAAAAAAATCACTGCTCTAGACTAAACAATCCCAGTCTCATCTGTCTTTCTCCATGCGTCATGTTTCCTCACCCTCCAATCACTTCTGTTGCATTCCTCTGGACTCTCTCCCACTGGTACATATCTTTCCTGAAGAGTAGTGCCTAGAGTTGGTCATATTACTGCCATGTAGGCATGGTCTACACTAACACACTGTTGGAATTATTTCATGTGTCCTACAAACAATGCTGCTGTTTATACATCCCAGGGATGTTTAACTTTTCCTTTCTTTTTTTCAACACCATGACGCTGTTGACTTACGGTCAGCTGATAATCACTGTAACCACCTGCAAAGCCTTTTCTATACAGCTGCAGTCTACCCAACTGTTTGTCTGCCTCTCCCCTGTTTATACAGAGGACTATTCCTGCATCCATACCGAAACCTGCGTCATTCTCCTTGAATCGCATTCCTTCTCTCTGGTCAGAGGTAACGAAAATGATGAGCAAAGAGCTGACAGCGCTGGGCATGGTGACCATACAGTGGTCTCTGACTGTGACAGATGGAACTCCATAATGCCAACTGCAAGGGAAAAAAACATTTGAATTATTCAAAACATTGCTTAGTTCAACCTCTCTACAGAGAGACTTGACCACCACAGTAGAAAACTCAGTGACAAGATTTATTCTATCTGCAACAGGTCACATTGTTTATTTTTTAATTAAATCTCTGCTTCCAAGTGGGAAATTCTCCCAACACCTCCTGGTTCCATGTGGACAGTCTGCAAGACACAGCCAAAATAGCACAAGCTTCAAAACAACCTGTGCAAAGGAATGTGTGATTGCAATGCTGACACCACGCAGCTCCAGTTATCTCTGAGGAACGAGGAAGTTCAGGCAGGGATTCCCAGAAGCAAAAGCAAAAAACGCAGCTTTTCTAATGCCAGAGCCATTACCCAGTACAACCCACCTTACTGCAAAAATATCTTCTTGACACAGCACCCAATTTTGCTTTACATTTCACCTGTGGAGCGTAGTGACCCTGCGAGCTCCCAGCAAGCTGGATCTTTGAGGTCTACCTGGGGCTCTACGCCTTGACTGCTTGTCGGGTGAGGTGGATAAACCAGGTGATTGTGTCTCTCAAGAATAGTGGCCAGGAAACCTGTCAGAGTCATCCCAGCCTTTCATACACACTTCAGTGAAAGCTGAAATTCAATGCAAAATAACAGCAAGAGACAGAAGGACAGATGAAAGGGAAGCCTCAGGAAATTTTCTAGCTTTATCAAAAGAGTTAATTCTGGAGACTTCTGACTGAATATCTTTATTCTGAAATGCTCCACAGACCAGAGTTGTGTGGGATATATCATGTAGGGTGTCCTGTACGGACCATGCTTGTTGGTGAGACCGGGGCACTCCATCTCCTGCAGGGGTGGTGAGGACAAGCCAAGTAGATCCATGAAGGGTATGGTAATGCCCATCCCATGAAATTTCCCCTTTTATTTCTCTTCACACTGAAGAATATTTTACGTGGCATCAAGCTTCTCATCTAGTTCAGTTCACAGATGAAGACTGAGCAAATGTCCATTAAATTGTCTGTATATTTTCTTTGCTTTGTGTCAGGATCTCCTAATCACTAGAATCTCCCTTACTAATTAGACCTGAACTGACTGAGGAGTGTGTGCTTTGCCACTCAAAGCCCTACAACTTTCCCCACTGTAGTTTTTCATGGTTCACACGCCTGATAATCCCATCCTCCTCCTAGCTCACACACAGCCAGGTATCAGGTTCTCCTGCCGTTGTGAAATACTTCAAATTTAAAGGAATACAAAAGAATATAAAATCCCGACTTATCCCACATGCATAGCTTCTGTAGCACGAAAAACTCTTATGAGGGCCCTGGTGCTCCGTGAGACGGACAGGGCAGTCCCACCTCACCAGGCTGTGCAAGCTGTGCCAGGCCATGGCCATGCTTGCAGCATATCCCCAGCAATCTCAGCAAGGAGGACCCAACTTCTGCTTTAACAGGAGGAGAGGAAGGCTGGAGAGGACTAATGGGAGTACCAGGGAGGCTCTAAGATTCTGCAGCACCCCATTTGGCCGCTGCTCGGGACAACTCACGCGCTGGCCACACAAGGACCCAGCAGCACTGCAGAGCCAGAGCCTGTTTCATGAGAGGGCCCCATAGCTATTTTTCTTCCATTTGGCACCCACATCAGCTGTTTCCAGGCCATTAGCTGTTTCCGTCACAGCCTGGGTGTGGATGCTTCCACTCCCTGGGCACAGATGAGGCCCCACTGATGGATTAACCACCTCAGTGTGTAACGTGAACGGCAGGCATGATTTGTGCACTTGGGCTGCAGCTGCCAGGAAGAATTGGATTTTAATCTCATGCCGCAGGGGTCATATCCTCAGCTCACAGCCTGAATCACATCCTCGCCTCACATTCCGGACCCACCTTCTAGCAGGATCCAGCCCCCTTGGCGAGGCAATGGTGAGGGCTAACTCCAACTACATCACTGAGGCATCGAAGGGGAAAGCCGTGCCAGAGACTCCCATTATAACTGGTGGAAAGTGGGGGCAGCTGGACCCTTTGGGCCTGGACCTCAGGAAGGACAAACCCAAGCCCTGCCTTCTTTCTTTTTAAAGAGAACAAGAGACCTTTTTGGAGATGGACATGGACCAAGAGCCATGAAACCCACGGCATGGATTTGCTTTCCTGGCCCTCTAACACTACAGCCTCCCAGGTAGCAAGCAGCACACAAACAGCAAACCCATCTGTGCCCCTCCACTTAGCCTTATCCCATGTAACAAGAATCAGGTCTCGTCCTTGATTCAGCAAATGGCCTGCAAATAAATTACACAAGAAATCTCCGTTTA